>JACXGM010008812.1:16396-28508 GCA_016801145.1 Umbra pygmaea | reverse complement strand
AACCCAGGATCCTGAGCTTGGAAATGAGCTTAGCAGGAACAATAGTGTTGAATGCTGAGCTGTAGTCCACAAACAGCATCCTCACGTATGTGTTCCCTTTTTCCAAATGTGAGAGGGCGGTGTGTGCCGTCAGTGCGATTGCATCGTCTGTAGATCTGTTGGGGCGGTATGCAAATTGTACGGGGTCCAAGGTGTCCGGAAGGGCGGCGCAGATATGAGTTTTGACCAGCCGCTCGAAGCACTTCATGATGATTGAGGTTAGTGCTACTGGGTGGTAGTCATTTAGGCAGGTGATGTAAGGTTTTTTTGGAACCGGGATAATGGTGGCCTGCTTGAAGCAGGAGGGAACTGCAGACTGTGTTAGGGAGAGGTTGAATATGGAGGTGAATACCCCCGCAAGCTGGTCGGCGCATCCTCTTAGAACAAGGCCTGGAATACCATCTGGCCCTGGAGACTTCCGCGGGTTCACTCTTTTGAAAGCTCTCCTTACGTCAGCCACATCCAGGGTCAAAGTGCAGTCATCTGGGTCCTCAGCCAGCTTTTCCGGTGTGATGTTGGCCACTTCAAACCGTGCGAAGAAGGTGTTGAGCTCGTCGGGGAGTGAGGCGGGGGGTGGGTGTCGCAGCTCTTCCTGCCTTTGTACTCCGTTATCTGCCGTATTCCACTCCACATGCGTCTGGGGTCGGAGCTGTTGTAATTGGACTTTGTAATTTGTTTTGTAATCTGTTGTAATTTGTCCCTGTAGTCTCTTTTAGCATCTCTGATGGCTTTCCGTAGGTCATATCTGGCCCTCCTCAGAGCTTCCGGGTCCCCAGAGTTATAGGCAGAGGACCGTGCTACAAGCTTGGCACGGACATTACCGTTAACCCAGGGCTTTTGGTTGGGGAATGTCTTGACATTGACCCGTGGAACGACATAATCTATGCACTTGGTGATGAATGCTGAGACAGAGTCAGTGTATTCATCAATGTTGTCACCCACTGCTACACGGAACATTTCCCAGTCTGTGGTTTCAAAACAGTCTTGGAGAGTAGTGATGGATTGGTCACTCCATTTTTGAACTGACCGAAAAACCGTTTTTTCCTGTTTAAGATGTTGTCTGTAGGTAGGGAGGAGAAGAATGGAGATGTGATCTGCCTTTCCAAAGGCAGGGCGGGGGATGGGTTTGAAGCTGTTACGGATCGTTGAATAACAGTGGTCTACGGTCTGCTCGCCCCGAGTGTGAAAAGAAATATGCTGATGGAATTTAGGCAGTATTTTTTCATGTTTGTCCTGTTAAAGTCTCCAACAACAATAAAAACAGACTCAGGATGAGCGTCCTCTAGGCCACTTATTATTCCATATAGTCCCTCAAGCGCGCGCGCCTTATCCGCCTGCGGAGGTATGCAGACTGCTGTGATTATAGCGAAAGTAAACTCCCGGGGGAGATAGAAGGGACGTATGTTTACAGTTAGTAGCTCCAGGTCCGGTGAGCAGTGTGTTGAAATAACTGCGGCATCCGAACCCCAACGAGAGTTAATCATAATGCAAACCCCTTCGCCTCTTTGTTTACCTGATTCCGAGGTTCTGTCCTGTCGGAAGACGGAGAAACCAGCTGGCGTAATAGCTGTGTCCGGGATGGTGGAATCCAACCACGTCTCTGTAAAAGCTAGCACGCAGCAGTTGGCAATGTCCCGCTGGAAGATAATCCGAGCATGAAGTTCGTCCATTTTATTGTCAAGTGATTGAACATTTGCAAGTAAAATGCTCGGTATCGGTGGATTGCAGTATCTCGTCCGTGATCTGCATAGAATACCCGCTCGTTTTTCTCTCTTCTTTTTCCTTCGTCGCCTGCGTATGAGTAGACAAATCGACGGCGGGATATTCCAGTTGCAGCAATCGCTCCGTTAAGTGGAAAAAAAGTCTGTATCCAGTGAACTACGTATATCCAAAAGTGCTAGTCGATCATACTGTATGAGCGACAGTGCAGAACGTGCAGAAATAAAAACTAAAAAAACAGTAATAAGCCAAAACCTGCATAGAGTGAGCCGAGCCATTGTCCATGCGACCATCCTCTATGGCGCACATCTCATGGTATTTCCATGCATTGCATGAGGTTCTTAGTTGTTTAGTTGTTATCACTTGTGTAAGTAAGTGTTGAAACACCTCTCCCCCAGCTCGGCTGTTGCTAAGATAGTTGTTAGGTAAGGTTAAATTGGTATTTGATTAGTGAATGGATGCAGCTGCGTTAGGTTAGTTATTTATAAGCAGGCCGAACTGGGGAAGAGCTACTGCTGGTGGATCGTGTAGTATCATTCTTTTCAAACCTATCCAGGAATACGTATGGCGCTGTGAAAAGTGAGTCCTTTTAGCGCAGTCTCTGTGTACCTGATTATTGTGTATTAGCCAACAGCGGTCCGTGCCGCTGTCAAGAGCACGTGGGCTATATATATTCATCTTTTTCCGGATAAGCAAATTTACCAATGATTCATAGCGGTTTTGAACCGGAAGCCAGTTCTCCTTTTCCGGTTCTAAGCTTGTGTACATTTGATCGCTTTTTAGTCGCTGTAACAGCCGATGTTTATCCATAAATGAAGCACAAATGGACAAAAAACTGAGGTGGATACACATGAAGGATGTTTTAACAAGTCGTGACGACAGTACCGTAACAGTCCCTCATCCATCCCTTCTGACAGTGGCTAGATGACATTAAACAATGGCCCAATGTTAGCTACATCAACGTTGTTAATTACCTTTTACTTCCGAAGGAGTTGATGGCAAAGAATTGCAGAATTACAAAAGCACAGAAGCATATAATTACTTGCATAGTTACAAAATAGGTAGAGTATTGTTGAAGAAACATAGCAGCTTTATATTTTTGAAGGCAGAAGTAGAGCCCAGTCAGAGTGTCAATCAAGCTAAACATACAGCATGAGTAATGCTGAGGGAAAGTGGAGTCATTGAGACAGTCGGCTGCTCTTGCATTGCCGGGTTAGGGAATTCAAGTAGACATGCAGCAGCTATTCTGTGAAAGGTAAAAATAAAAATGTACATGTGCACAGTACTTGACTAAGTCTATTTCTGTCCATTCCACCTCTGACTGTATATAGATTTCATACATACCCTTCTAAATGTACTAGGCTACTTCTAGTACATTACACAGCACTTTACTGCTTATTTTACACTTCAGGTTAGATGCTAAACAAACTTTGTTGTCAGTACAATATGTGCAATGATTAGGTTGAAACTAATTTGATATACTTATGTTCATGCTTAATAATAATGTTAGTAGGAAGTGGATAAATAACAAAGACACTATTGATGCCATGAACAACCTATCACTAGTTACAGTGCAGATGATGACAGAATTCTTCAGCCAAATCAGACACATAATTACAAGCTTAGCTGTGACTCATGCAAGGCATTCTACCAGGCATACGTTGAAGTTAGTGATGCCAGCTCAATTAAAATTAGAAACAAGAGAGCAAAGTGCCTCTGATTGTGCCTTGTGGCACAACTGTAGAAAACTTAGACTTACAGCAAGTTCTGCCAAAAAGGTTCCCATCCATGCAACCACAAGCAGTGACAAATTTCTATGTGAGCACATATACCCCTCATTTTGTGTTGATTATTCGACTTACTATGATAAAGCAAATGAATTTAGAGTTTGCCAAGAGCCAAAAGAAGAGGGCAAATGCATTATTCACAGGGGCACTGTTGTACGTGTCCAAGAACCATTGCTCTCTGCCAGTCCTGATGGGGTCATTGACTCGTGTGTGCTACTGGAAGTAAAATGTCCAGTGCCAAACCAGCCCTCACTCACTGAACAGCTTGCTCAGAAATGCAGTGATATCAAACTAGTAGATGGAGGGCTGCAGTTGCAGAAAACTGGCAGTAGGGGATATTACATTCAAATACAGCTTACAATGTTTTGCACAGGTCTAAAATCTGCTACACTTTTGATCTGGACACCTAAAGAGCATGTTTACCTTACAGTTCAGTATGATGAGTCATTTGTTAGGGAGCAAGTCAAGCGATTGAGAGGTTATTTCTCACGTATGCTACCTCGGCTTGTAGATGAATATGCTGCAGGACGGCTTAAGCTAAATAAAAGGTACATTGAGGTAATGGACACAGTTCACTGAACATCTGCACATGTAGCATGACCATAAATGTGTGCCATACATTAAGAGAATCTGAATGAAAACTGGGATACCTTTAGACTGTGTAAAGTAAGATTCTTTCAGTGTTAAGCAAAAACATGCTGCCAGTCTTTATTTTTATGAAAATATGTACAATGTGATTACAACCATATTTTACTATAAAATGAAAAACATTCATGTCATATTTAAAAAGTTGGTAACATTAAATGTTGTAAGTAGTTTAATATGTTTCACTCGTTTGTATCAGTGTTGTAGTCAAGGCCACCTAACCCGAGACCAGACCAAGACCAGAGTGTATCGAGACAAGACCAAGACTTTTAGGGGCCGAGACCAAGACCGAGGGAGGGCGAGACCGAGTCAATACCATGACCAGCGCCCCACACTACATAACACAATAAAATGTGAAACACGATCAAAAGAGCTACTCAAATTGATCCGAACGATCCACATTCCCATAAAAACACATAGATATTAAACACTCAAAGCTGTAATATACTTAACCATCTTCATTCAATACTCCTGGGTGACTTCCATCATTTAGTACACAATATAAAACAATTATTCATTGTTTATCACTTAAGTCTTCACTTTTCTCCACCTTTTATAAACAACACAAAGTTATGTTGTTTTAAAACAACAATCCTTTTTTTTCAAAACCACATAGCTAAATGTGTAAAAAAATGCCAAACATTCACCATTTAAAAATGCAGAAAAGCTGTGTAGTGTAATGAATACAGTAATTATATGTGAAATGTTGATGTTTAGGAACAACTATTGCAGTTAGTCTTTTATAGCTTTTATGTGTAATCAAAGCAACAAATGATATCTAATACAAAGAGGTCAGAAAGTCAGTGGCCTAACTGCCTGTGATTTATAAAAGTACAAATTTCATTTAATTGGGAGCAGTTTCATGAAAAAGTATACACAATATAAATCAATGGTATTTTGGCCATCACATTTTTCAATTAGGTAAACAAGGAAGTTAAATGATTGATATGGTATGAGCCAGATAGTGTGCTGGTAAAAAGTTAGATATTTAAACTGCAACTCTAAATTGGAACTTAAAAATTTGCTCTCTGAAAGTAACGTGCCATAGATTAACCTATTTAATTTAGTCATTTCTCACATAAGTTGAGGCAAATTACTCAGTCTCCACTCTGCTCATATCTCTAGGTTAGCTCTCTCGACCAAATGAGGGAGCATCACCTCGGCGCGTACCTTTAATGTCGGGAGCTGTATGCAGCTAACATTAGCTAAGGTCGATGTAACTTAACATTAGCTACACACCCGCAGCAGTTTGTCTACATTACTCATCGATCAAATAAGACTATGGTGGGACAAAAATTTGCTTTGAAACAGGAGCATCGATAAGAGGACTCGTTAACGTCAAGGGCATACAATATCGATGGTTCATAAAACTTACAATCCAGGGCCGTATATAAAGATGGCTTTATATATGGCTCTGTTAGAACCGGTTCTTGAGTGGAATCGGTTTTCAATCCCCATCCGAGGCAGGTTGCTAACGTTAGCTAGCCAGCTTTGCTAACATCAATCTTAGCTTACCTTTCTTTGTGCCTCATTTCTAAATGACAATAAAAGTTTGACGTAGTCCCCACCATCTCTGAAATAGAAGCACTGCAATATTTACAAGAAGCTGTATGCTTTCTTCTGGATGTTGCTGGATCTTCTTTATGATTTTTGTAGCCGAATTGTATTACTAAAGTTTTTTGCAGACATCTTTTCCTGCTCCCAGACAACCACAGCTCACTTTCTTGGGAGTACATCAGTGTGAGTGAAAGGGGGCGGGGATGAGTGACAGCGGTAACAAAAATACATGACTAACAATGACCAATGAGTCACATTATTGCTTGGATTTGAATCAGTACGTTTTACTTTCAATAAAAACAAGGATGTTAACAAAAAATAGACAATATACTGGCAATTTAGTGATATTTCCACAATTATCTCTTGAAAATAGAGTCCTCAATGACCGAGACCGAGACAAGACCGAGTACATATGTGGTCGAGTCCGAGACGAGACCGAGACCATGAAAAAGTGGTCATATTCTGTACAACACAACAAATGTTCACATACACTCTTAAAGAGCAACTTGCAGGTTGGACACCTCAATATAGAATAGTGTACAGTAATGAAAAACAACTAGATTGGAAAAATATATATCTGCCAAAAACGATATTTAGAGATAAAATTGTAATTAACAATAACATCTACATCTGTAAATCACAAATCGGAAGTGACGTAACGCGAGGTAGTCTGTCAACTTCAGGCTCAAATTACGGATGAAAATGAAAGGAAAACTAAGCTGATACGATTACAGCTACAGTAAAACTTTATATCTCACACTGTCTCTCACCACTGCTCTAACTACATCGACAAACGCAATGAGAGAGCAAAGCGCAGCTCGTGTTTGCCTCTGCCTACGTCATATGACGCATTGCTAGCCGGGCGGAGCCTGGCTTATTATGGGCACATTTTTAATCAAAATCCTGCTTTATGTTTTGTGTAACATAGAAATTCTTACATATGTTTTTAAAAGACTACTTCCCAAAACATTAACTATTAATTCGGATATCAATTTAACCCTCAAGTTGCTCTTTAACTCTACATGTTTTGTAGACATCCGTGCCATTATGGCACCATTTCATTTGACGTTCCTGTAAATTTGGTATATACAGATCACATATTAAAATATTTTTAATCTCGAAAAAGATCCTCCCTCAGATTAACAAGAGCAGTGCACACCCTTAGAATCTTGTCAATTTTAGGAGCCATAGTGATAGGAACAACCTGGGACAGTATTTTGTAGACTTTCAAATGCCATATTGCTCTTTCAACTTGAATTCTCACATTTGCAATTTGTCTAGTGCTTGTCACCTGTTCCTCAGATAGCTGTCCACGCTTTTTTGTGAAAGAAGGCATTACCAAACTTCACCTTTCTCTCAAACAGCAAGTCTTTTATGGTAAAGCCTCTATCTGCCATAAACTCATCTCCAGGCATTAAGTAGTCCAATATGCCTGAGTCCATACACTGTAAAAAGTAATCTTGCTTTCTGGTTGTTTCAACATATTTTTCTAAGTTATTTCAACTGAAAAATAGTTAAATCAACAAACATTGTTGAGATAACATAATTTTTCATGTTGTCATGAAGTAAACTAATCAGAAAATATTGAGAAGTTGACTCCATGAGTAAAATTGCCAAGTGAAATAGTCATATCATGTTGATTCAACAATAAAGCTCGAACAGTAGGTGGCAGTATATGCACCATTAGGTCGGTCGCGATTTGCCAGAATTCAAAGAAGAAGTATTTCGCGAGTGAATTCTAAAAAAGACCGCGTGAAATCGTCTGCCATTGTTCTTCGAAATTCATGTGGCTTCGGATGTGATTATTGGGTGAGTATATTACCAATAGCACCATTTGTATTTGTTTTTGATAGTTTTAATTCATACAGCAATTATGTTGTGGATAAATTAAGTTTAATTATGTCATTTGTATTATTTTAACGCATTGCCATTGACTAGCTAGCTAGCGGATGTTGTGAAGTGGCGTCGTTCACGAACGTACTGTACAGTACTGTACATTGCGGTTAGATATGGAATATGAGAACCAACTCCTCATACACACAACATGTAAAACATGATTTTAAGATGATTCTCGTAATAGCTTGTTATCTAGCTAGATTGCTAGCTATGGTTTGTATATGCCTTAATGTCTATGATTATTAATTTTAATGGCGAACAGTGTTTGCTAGTTAGGCAGAAACCGCTTGGTGACAAGTCAGCCAGATAGATAGTTGGCTAACCAACGTTGTTGCTCTAACTTGGTTTGTTGGGGTAACACATTCGTTTTGCCTGCAAGTTAATAGTTTAGGGTGCTGTCAGGATTTGGCGGGGACACATTTATTCCGACCGCATTTCACAGCATAGATTAGACAATAATGCTTTTTACCGCTTAAAAATTTAAGGTAGAAAGGGACGACTGTCCACGTGTCACTGATAAGTGTTTGCCTTTCATGACAAACTACGTTGTGGTTGAAGACTATGGTTTCCCTGAATTTGAAGTAATTTAGCTCAACTGTTTCCTATTTTTTTGTATTCTGTAGTTACTTATGTCCTTCAGTAGTGTCTGGTTGTGTGATTTTGGCTAAATAATAACTTCATTATTTTTTTCTCAACAGGATTCTACAACAGACTACGAAAAACAACTTTAGTGTTTAATGAGGTGGAATTGTAAGTTTTGTAACTTTTCCTCTACAAACCAGAGACTCATAATTACACATTACAACCTAAAACACAGACACATTAGGAAATTACCCTGCATCTATACTGAATGTGTGTCATCTTTCAAAACACGGATCGCTCTAAGGAATCATTTGTCATGTCAGCATGGATCTGGAACTGCTTTAGAAGCAATTCACTTGCAAGCACGATGCGACTTGTGTAAATATTCAGAGCCCTGCAATTTACCTCAATACTTTGTACATCTGGGATACCATCTGAAAAATAAGGAAACTGTTAGATGCCCTTTTCAAAAATGTACCTTTAAAAGTACTGTTTATTCTACATTCAGATCACACAAAAGTCGATATCATTCCTCCTCTTCTTTTAAAGACTTTAGACCAGAGCTCATTTGTGATTCAAGTCTACCTTCATTAGACATTGATGATACTGAAGATGAAGAGATTGTTGCATTAGATAATGATTTGCATCCTGATTTTGAACTGGAAACGGATTATGACGAGTTAATTAAGCACAAACTTGCGTCCTTCTTTCTTCGTATGCAGACAATTTTGCATGTTTCAAAGTTTGCTACACAGGAAATAATTGATGAACTTTTTGAGATTGGCTCACTATCAGGGGAGTTTAATAGAAAATCCATTGAAAATGTTCTTAAGCAACATAGTTGTAACCTAGACAGCTCTACATTAACTTTAATAACTGAAACCTTACAGAAAACAAATCCTCTTAGCTCTCTGTCACGTAGTGGACCTCTGGGCACCGACTTTAAAAGGTCATCATTTTTTAAAGATAGTTTCAGTGTAATTGAGCCAGTTGAATATGTATTAGATGCAGAGAGGAAACAAACTTTTGTTTATGTACCAATTTTGAAAGTTTTAGCAGAATTGTTAAATCGTAATGAGGTGCTTGAGAAAATTCTGACAAAAGAATCGGTTTCTGAGGCATCTGGACACTATAAATCATATCAGGACGGTGCATATTTTAAAGAAAATAAACTACTCTCTGGAGAAGAGCCAAGCATTGCTCTAGGTGTTTATATTGATGATTTTGAAATTTGCAATCCTTTAGGTACTTCCAGGAAGAAACAAAGTGTGTGCCATCTATTGGGTAATTGCTAATCTACCTGTTAAATATAGGTCATCGTTATCATCCATCTACCTTGCCACACTGTGTAAAAGTAATGATGCAAAAACATTTGGATATGGCCCAGTTCTAGAACCCCTTTTGAAAGATCTTGAAGTGCTTGAAAACCAAGGACTTTATATCCAAAGGTTAGGGGCTAACAAAGGGAACCATACTATTTGTTGCTGCTGATAACCTAGGCGCCCATTCACTGGCTGGTTTCCAGGAATCATTCAACGTTGATAAATATTGTAGGTTTTGTTTGGCCAAGCGTGAAGATATTCAGACAGTTGAAGTCAAAAGTGGGTTATTTCCTCTCCGGACAAAATTGTCCCATGCAGCTAATCTTTCTGAGCTCAAAGAAAATCAACATTTGCAAAGTGTTGATGGAGTAAAAAGAGATTGTGTTTTAAACAGATTGGGTCACTTTCACGCGGTCACAGGATTCCCACCTGATTTTCTTCATGACCTTTTGGAGGGGATTGTACCTGTCGAACTGAGTTTATGTCTTCGTAGTTTGATTTCCAAAAACTACTTTACACTGGATAAGTTAAATAGTAAAATACAAAACTTTCCCTACAAATATTCCGACAAGACTAATCGACCTCAGAAAATTCCAAAGAGTTTCAGAGTGAACGGTTCAATTGGTGGAAATGGCCATGAAAATTGGACGCTGTTGAGGCTGCTCCCCTTAATGATAGGTGAATTGGTCCCGGAAAAAGATCAAACATGGGAAATTCTCCTTGAGTTAAAAGACATTGTTGAGCTCTTGGCCTCATCCACATTTACCACTGAATCTCTTTGTTATTTGCAATCAAAAATCTCTGACCACAGGCAGTTACTACAGGAAGTCTTTCCGCGGTTTAGGCTGTGCCCTAAACATCATTTTGTTGAACATTATCCACACCTCATCCAATGTTTTGGACCATTGCTAGACTTTTGGACAATCCGCTTTGAGGCTAAGCATAGTTTTTTCAAGAAAGTTGTTCGTGATGTTAACAATTTCAGGAATATTTTACTTACTTTGGCCACACGACACCAACTTATGCTGGCCTACTACCTGGACATGCCTACAATTTTCAAGCCACCCATTGAAGTTGGGAATGTGACAGTTGTTTCTGTAGACATTTTAGATGACTCAATCAAACAGGCCATTAAACAGAATTACAAAGATGTAACAGTTGTATCTCTTGCTACAAGTATATGTCTAACTGGGACAAATTACTCTGAGGGAATGTTTTTGTCTTTTGGAAGCACAAGCGGACTACCTGACTTTGGAAAAATCCACAAAGTACTTATTGTTGCAAACAATGCCTCATTCATCGTTGAATGTTTTACAACCTGGCCCCTAGAGCACCTCAGATGTTATGAACTAACCAGAAAGCTCTCCACAGAGCTCTACATTGTCCAACCTGAAGAATTGAATGACCACATCCCACTGTCCCCTTATGTTTTACAAGGAAGACTCCTGGTTTCTCCAAAGACTTTTCTTCTTCATTGAAGCAACGATTCTCTGCTGACCTCCGAGTTCTACGGTCTCTTTATCAAAAGGTAAATGTCTCCCAGTAAATCTGAGAGCAAATAGAGCAAGGATGTAAATAATGTTATATTTCCGCATGTGTATTTAACTTGTCCATTCCCTTCATGCTCACAAATATACTGTAAAATGTTTTTCCTTTGTAGTCATCGTACTAATACCCACCTTGGATATGTGTAAGTACGTCAAGGGTTGACTTTTTAACTTAAAACTTAGGACAAGTAAGGCTGGTGTTTTACAGTACTTGTCTGGTAGCAAAAAGTGGAGGTAATCTAGAAAAAAATTGCCAACTCAATTCCTCTCAAACACCAATTCCATTGCCTAAAGCAGGTGTATATAGAGTACAGAGTAAAAGTACTCTGCTGGGTTCACCCATTTTGGGAATTTCACAGTTTAAACCTGAATTAACTGGTAAATTCATTACTAAGCAATTATTTAATAGATCACTGTTATGAACTTATCATTTAACTGATCATTTTGGTCTTAATGAGGAACTTCCCAAAGTGTGAACTTGGTCGAAACCAAAACAGTGCTTTGACTCTTGTTTTCTACCCTTCCTTCCCTAAAAGTGAGAATTTGGTCTAGGGCTGGGCATCGTTCAAAATCTTTTGATCCGGTGCCAATTTCGATACCTCAGTTTTGATACCGGTTCCTTAATGATACTTTTTTCGATACCATATTTTTTAATCCATTACAACATCAACAGAATACAGTAAACCCAAAACCTTTAATTTACACCTTAATTGTTTACCAACCTTTAATTTACACCTTAATTGTTTACCAGTAAAACACAAAACATAACAATATAATGTTTCATTCTTTTTACTGACAATAACAGTAAAAAAGGTTATCCAGGCTAAAAGATTCTGTATTGGTACAGAACTCCCTTAATATTGATAGCTTGCTCATCTCCACAATGAGGCCACCATAGGTGGTTATAGGAACAGTCCACTTCTAAACAGTTCTACTAACTACTCTCCCCCAACACCGGTTTTGCTATTTGCATTCGCATTGGTCAAGTGGGCATAGGAACTGGTAGGAGGGATAAGGG
>JACXGM010008812.1:0-16296 GCA_016801145.1 Umbra pygmaea | reverse complement strand
AACCCGAGGCGTTTAAAAACTAGGCTGGAGTAATAAAAATTAAGTACAGTACTTACAATAAAAACACAAAAGACGAAGGCTCCAGCATAGTATTATACGCAACAGACAAACGAAGCGACCGGCATAATTTATAATCCTTGTGACTGCTCTATGGCACCGATCTTATCTTTCCTAGGAAATGTTACCTCGTGCTGCCAAAGTGAAGGGATTGACACTTCTGGTATGGTCTTCCTATTGTTAACATCAGGGTGGACACGCGCAGAGGCTAATGTGAAGGGGGAAATAGACAGCTAGCTAGAGCAACCGACTAGCAGCACAAGCTAACATACATTAGAGTAGTCAACGTTACGGGGAAAATAATTGAGTTTCGATTGTCGATCGAAATGAGCGCAACAACGGCAGTAGTAAACCTATGTGTTCGGTTTAAGTAGTGAAATTACACTTCTGTCAAGTATTTCCAAAATTTGTAATCTTACCGTTATGTCGGAAAAACAAAGATGCTGCCTGGTCAAAGAGTAACGTTTTAAACTGTATACGACTGCAAGTATCTTCAGAAATCCTCTACGTGGTGGTGTCTCTTTCACATGACGTGTTTTAAGTTGTGTTAGACAGCCAATCGCCGGTGACTTTATCATTTTACGCAAGTATGCTAAATGATTATTGGCTCACAGACGCTTTGGAACCGAAAATTGGCACCGAAAAATAAATACTTTTTCGATACTCGATAGTATCGACGTATTTCGGTCGGTGCCATAAAAGTATCGATGTTCGGTGCCCAGCCCTAATTTGGTCACATTCTGGCAGGTGGATAAAAAATAAAAATAATGTACCAGTCACTGAGATTATATAGCCAATATGTTTGAAATAAGAATGTATGTATTCCCAATTGTAAATAATATGATATACTACTGCATTATATCTCACGTTTGTTACCCAGACACAAAATGTGACAAGTTTTAGCCACCACTTTAAGGTTATCATGGTAACAGAATCACTGTTTTGGTGAGAATGTGTCACTTCAATCTTGAAAATGTTTTTTTTTCAAAGCAGCTCAAAAATGTGTGCATGTAAATCAGAAATTAAAGGAAAAAGGGATACAATTTTACTATGAAGAAATATTCCCTGGCGCAATGCTTTGAAATGTGATGTTTTATCTTATCTCTGACATTCAATTTTGGCCACCATTGTCAAATTAATTTGAATTAGACACAATTATTTTGTCCAGCTATTTAACATCAGAAATACTTTCAATATCACTATGGTAGACTGTGTGTATGCAATAAAGCAAAAACCTTTATATATGCATACTTTAGACTACATTTTTTAAGATATTATAGTGAATAAGCACTTTGTAAACAGAGTGTAACCACCGGAAGAGTGGACAAAAACTAAAGATGGCTTGCCATCTCAATCTGTAGATACTGCGTTTGAGAAATAGTAAAATAGAGGGCAAACACAGAAACGCACCCATTTCATGGCACAGGAGATATAACAAGTTACCAATTACAGATATGTTTGTTTAGTTTAGTCTGTACTCTTTGAAAATTACAATTTGTTTCAGTTGTCCGGTCTGACAACTACAGTGTAGATTATACTTTTCTGTTTTTTTTTTACTTGTCCTGTACAAGGGTTAAAATCAATCACTGTATGTACATCTCTCTAATCTCTCTCTCTCTATCTCTCTCTGATCATTGCAGAGCACCAAACAAGAAGAGCTTCTTGCCTTCCATACTTCATAGACCACTACTGTCTCTGGATCGAAAGAGTCATGTTGCTTCGAGTCAAACTAGCGCTTGATGACATACGGAAAATTGTTATTGAAAATATGCCAGAGACTGTGGATGAATTTATATCAATTCTGAAGAGCAAGCTCAATTTGGAAGGTGACATGGTAGTTCAATTTGAAGATCCTTCATTTGACAATGAGTTGTGCAACTTGACCAGTATTTCAGATCTACCTACAGACAAAGCAACCTTGAAGGTAATAGTTAGAATGCCACGTGACTTGCAACTTTCAGACAGTGGCAGTTTGGACACTGCCAATATGTCTTTAGACATTGCCAACACTTCTTCAGTACCAGACTCTATTTCACCTTCCACCCGTTCAAAGAATTGGCCTGAGCCATTTATTATTCCGACCTTTAACTATGATGTGGAATTAAAACTCAGACGTGGGAATGATTGTTATGAAAGGGATGGTACCCTTTTGCAAGTGTCCAAGAACATGAAAACATAAATTCTTGAAAAAGTAGCAGGTGTCATGTTTGATTTTAATCCTTACCCTGCTCAGAAACAAGTGGAAGGTGTTGCCAAAGCTCTAGTGGATAAACATCCATGCTTAAAAGAACCTGGATCGAAGTGTGGGTGGTATGCATGGAGATTTAGCCTACATTTTAAAATGGGAAACTACCGTCAAAAGCTGCGTGTAGCAGGATGTCCTGGCCTTATTGTGAACAGTAACAAGAGGTCAGCAGAAAATTGCAAGAACAAAAGAAAATTTAAGAAACCAAGGCGTTCTGAGGTTAACTTCTTGCTTGACATTCCTCAAGGAAAGACTGCCACTAGTTTAGAAGAGGACCGAATTAGCATACTAGAGGAGATGAAGAAAAAGAGAATAGACACAAAGATTATTGACACACTGATGGGAAACACATTTGCCCTTCGAAGACAAGAAATAATGGATGAGCCGCTCGTGTCCGAGGTGAAGAGTAGATGGCCAGCTTTGTTCAATGAGAGACAGGTAGACTAAATTTCCCCTTTTCAAACTTGCTGATTAGTTCTTAATAATTTTATCAATCTAATATTAGTTCAACTGTCATGTAGTGTAACGATCAATTCCATATGATCTATGCAGTTTAGGTTGTAATTACATTTTCTTTGGTTCTTACAGATCAGTGCTGAATTCAACCGCGTAGTCTCCACTGACCTCCTGAAATCCTTCCTCGCTGGACTTGACCAGTACTTGTCCAGATTCCTGGAGTTATACAGAGCATGCAGTCCAGTCACATCTGAAATTGAGAATGTTCTAATGTCTCTTGATCGAAACGTACGTCACACACACAACCCAACACTTCTCTCAAACCCCTCTTTTACATTCCCAATCTAAGTGTATCAATCTCATATTGTAGAATTCTAACCAGAATAGAAGAGCTGCTGTTCTACTAGGACTTCCATATTTCATGAGAGAGGACCCAACCAACTTCATTAAGTGCTGTGAGGTATGTTACAAGTTCTAGCCTTGCTTAAAATAAGCAAAGATGTTCCCATCTTTTTCTGCTTGTTTGTACAGTAAGGTCACACCACACACACACACACACACACACACACACTGGTGTGATGAAATGGTAGAACAGACAACGGAACAGTACATATTTGTTAGTGTTTTTTCCATTGTCATTTGTTAGCATTTTTTTTTACCCATTGTGGGGGAGTTATGTTTGATTCTGTGTTTCTAATATTCATGTCGATGGGCACATGAGACCTAAGAATTCCCTTAATGTGTGCTTGTTGATGCGATGCTGCTGTTGTGCTCAGAGCCCTGTCTCAGGATCTGAAGATTGAGTTTACTGAAAAAAAGCAAGTCATTTACTAATTGTTTCTGTTTTCCTCTGTAGCCCACTGATCCAGATGAGCTGACCACAAAAGGTTTACAAGTTGGAATACTCATTGGGACTGACGAGGGTGGAGATGTGTTATTCCAAAATGCGATTGACATCGCTGTGGTCTTGGAGGAAAAAATTGTTTGTCGTGAGCTAAGGGACATCCCCAATGCATTTGCGATAATGATGGGCCTGCTTTACAGCCTAAACATTGACTACCCAAAGCAGATGAAATATACATTTGAAGCAATACAGAAGGTCATTATGAACCTAGGGGGCGATGGCTGCTCTGCCAGGGTAAATAGCCTCAGGAACAAGTTGCTGAAACACATTGATTAAAGGATGAATGAACTCACCTAGAAGTACATACAGATGTACATTTGCCAATAAAATCCGTATCCACCTATACTGAACCAAAAAATAAACGCAACACTTGTTTTTGCCCCTGATTTATTGTGAGCAGAAATCAGATCTAATACTTTTTTCTAAATACACAAAAGGCCTATGTCTCTCAAATATTGTCAAAAAATCTGTCTAAGTCTGTGTTAGTGAGCACTTCTCCTTTGCTGAGATATCCATCCACCTTACAGTGGTGGCATGTCAAGATGCTGATTAGACAGCATGGTTATTGCACAGGTGTACCTTAGTCTGGCCACAGTAAAAAGCAACTCTAAAATGCGCAGTTTCAATAATCAGCATCTTGATATGCCACACCTGTGAGGTGGATGGATTATCTCGGCAAAGGAGAAGTGCTCACTAACAGATTTAGACAGGTTTGTGTACAAAATTTGAGAGAAATTTGACTTTTGTGTACATAGAAAAAGTCTAAGATCTTTGAGTTCAGCTCATGATAAATGGGAGCAAAAACAAAAGTGTTGCCTTTATATTTTTTGTTCAGTGTATATGTACATTTAGATCTTAATTCCTCTACAAGGACAGATTGTATGTGAGGTCATGGAGTATTGTGGACATTACAGTTCAGCATTGTTTTCATAAGTAATCTAATATGTCCATGTTGGTTTAATGTTTTGTTTCATGTAAAGTTTCCACCTACAGTGTACATACATTTACATTTAGGTACAAATAATCTTAATCGCTCTGAAATGGCTGATCGTATGTGGGGTCATGCAGTATTGTGGACATTACAGTTCAGCATTGTCTTCACAAGTAATCTAATATGTCCATGTTGGTTTAATGTTTTGTTTCATAAGTTGTTTTAAAAAGGGAAACATACAAGTTATTACGGTTTTAAATTGCAATGTAAACCCTCTAAGTAGACTTCTTTTGTAAAAAAAAAGCTGGAAACATAGGGAGTTAACATTGCAGTTTAAAATTGTAATTATAAAGCTCATAATTTGAGATTGCTGTAGTTCAGAAAATATGTTTCCACCTACAGTGTACATACATTTACATTTAGGTACAAACAATCTTCATCGCTCTGAAATGGTGGAATGCATGTGGGGTCATGCAGTATTGTGGACATTACAGTTCAGCATTGTAATTGCAATGTAAACCCTTTATGTAGACTTCTTTTGTAAAAAAAATAGAAACATAGGGAGTTTACTTTCCAGTTTAAAATTTTAATTATCAAGCTCATGCAAATTTGATATTACTGTAGTTCAGAAAATAAGTTTCCACCTACAGTATTTAACAAAGAATGTTTATTAGTATTTTTATTTTTACAACTGAAGTCTACATAGATGTTTTACATTGCAGTTTAAAATGGTAATTATAAAGCTCATGCAAATGTGATATTGCTGTATTTCAGAAAATAAGTTTCCACCTACAGTGTACATACATTTACATTTAGATACAAAGAATCTTAATCGCTCTGAAATGGCTGATCGTATGTGGGGTCATGCAGTATTGTGGACATTACAGTTCAGCATTTTCTTCACAAGTAATCTAATATGTCCATGTTGGTTTAATGTTTTGTTTCATAAGTTGTTTTAAAAAGGGAAACATTCAAGTTATTACGGTTTTAAATTGCAATGTAAACCCTCTAAGTAGACTTCTTTTGTAAAAAAAAAGCAGAAACATAGGGAGTTAACATTGCAGTTTAAAATTATAATTACAAAGCTCATGCAAATTTGATATTGCTGTAGTTCAGAAAATACGTTTCCACCTAGAGTGTATATGATGATATTGTGTTGAATGAGGAGAGAGACAGCACAGGCAAAGTAGATGAGTTTAGGTCCGGTGGACATTTTATTAATGAAAACAGATGCTTGAGGTGAGCGAGAAATCCAACTCAGAAAGCATGTGAAAAATTACACAACAAGTGTGGAAAGGTTTACCAAAACTGTGCTTTCGCACATATACAAGCTGTTTGAGTTTAATTTCTCCATCACCATTTTGGTTTAATTGTTAAAATGCTTGTAAGTCTGTGAACATATCCTGTGTCTGTTCTGCTTCTCTCCCTGTTACATTTGTTCACGATCAAGTCTTGCTTTTCTTCATTCAACTTAGAGAACGTATATAGATTTTGGTGCATGGAGCAAAACACTCACCTGCAGAGATATCATGAATGTTTTTATGTATATATGCAAATGTTGATCTCTTAAGTAAAAGTTTTTTAAGTCCATTTTCTCTAAATCTTTAATTGGCATCTACAATATTAGACTTATTCAATTTGGAAGTCTGCACTTTTCAATGTAGTTATTTCAACAGGATATAAGAAGTTGACACAAATTCAATTGTTAAGTTAAGTCAATGCAACAGGGTAACTTACAGCGAAAGTTATAACAACTACATTCGGGGAGTTGAAATGACAATATTCTTGTTGTTTTAACTATCAAATCTGTGTCTTCTCCACTTTGAAATTTGTTAATACAAATAGAGTTTTTAAGTTATCACAAAAAAACTAAATCACTTATTACATTAACTTGACAAAAATTACAGAGTTAACTTAACTAGATCTTAACTCAATCCTTTTCAACTCAACTTATTCATTTAGGTTAGGTTAACATGATCTGAAGTGAACTTAAAACAAAATACACATTTATATAGACTTAAAATTATAAGTTGAACCCATGCAACAGGGTTACTCATTTTTGTGAGTTGAGTCAACAAATATTTTTTTACAGTGTAGTGATAAATTTGTCACTGCATCGCCCTCCATATGCTGCAGAAATGAACATAATTAGTCCACATGGGGCAATAGCTACCAGGTATTTCACAGTGTTATGTGAATAATAATGGCTGTATGTTTCTCCTCTACACTGAAAAAAAATGGAAAGTGGCAATGTCAGATTTACACAAGTATGTTGTGTTTCTCCTCAGAAACACAACATACTTGTGTAAATCAAACATAATATTTTCACAAATGGAGGAATATAGGAGGCTCTACCGAGTGTTCGGCGGCACACCTCCTATGTGGCATATCTTCAGGTGGTTGAAACCACCATACGTAGGCCCTGGAGAGAACCCCATGCACAGGAGGAATTATATCAGTTTCCAGCTGAGGATGTGTTTGAGGAGGACTTTAAGTAACAGGACTGGAGTCTCCCCAAGTATTTTTTTGGGGGGCTCTACGCCTGGCAGGCAGGCCAAGGAACTAGTGGACTGGCAGCCAGGGCAGACAGCTGTAACTCCACGAAGGAACAACATGGCTTGTTTGTAGCTGACCAAATACCTATTTTCCGATCCGTGTACCCGGTGGCCAACCGTTTTAGTAGACTATCCAAGAAAATGGATAATGGTCCATTTCACTGGTCATTATCCATTTTTCACTTTTCAATAAGGATTTTGGATAATGAGCAAGGTTTAGGAAGGCGTGGAAAGGGGTGGGGCTTCCAAACGTGGTGCATTCAGTTTTACTGAGGGCAAGCGAAGTGCACTGGCTAACGTCTTGGCTCGCTTAATATAAATAGATTGACTGGCGCTTTCGACACAATGTTTAGCCAGTCAGCTAAGTTCAACTATGTGTTTATATCGAAATGTTAACTAAGCACATTTGTGGTTGGGATAATTTGCTAGCGGCAGCCATGCAGGAACCTCCTTTTGACCAGGGGTGGTGAATAACAACATAATGGATGTCTGACGATTTCATCCCCTAGGAAATGTTTAGAATTTTTACAACAAAATACATTATTTTAGCGCAGTATGGGGGAGAGTGATACATTTTTGAAAAGTCCTGGGCAGCCACAAATTCTACTGTTCCGCAATTAGCTATGCGACAGCACTCGCCACTCCGACTCCACTGCGCGCACCCCAACCCCACAGAAGCACACATCATTAGCTTATTTCAGTATACCTAATGTAAATTACTTTTTAGATCATCAAAACCACACCAGAGATGTTTGGCTTGGAAATAAATGCTAATATGCAGGCTGCAATGACTTCACCAACAATTTCTGAGCAGCCTAACTTGTGCCTTCTCCATTTTGCAAGTGTGTCCTAACTACGTCACAGTGTTTCTATTTTAGCGACTCCAATAGTCAAATTAAAACGGTCACTTAATCTGCTGTCTTTATTTACTTACATTAATCAAATCCTTAATTGGTTTGTTATGGTTAAATAGTCTGTCTCAATATTGTGTTGTAGGCTAAATAAAATAATAACCTATTAGGCATAGGCCACTAGCCACTATACCTGCTCATGGTTGCTGCATTTCTATTACATAATTCTATTTGCCTCCGCGGTGGACGAGGAAACATCAACTGTACAGGGACAGCGCCAGAATGTTTTCTCTACCGGTGCTGGGGGGGGGGCTAGACCAATATGTGGGGGTGCTAAGAAAATAATCGGTATTTATGACGTCAGATTTAATTAATAAAGAAATTTCCGATTTTAAAGAAAATAAAAGCAGCTATGGTACACACCACATTCAACATAAGCCAAGTTTAAATTATATTTGGCCAAAGAATAGGCATATTAAACAAAATAGAAAGGCTATAAGCGTAATTAATAAGTGACCACAAGACTAGAGCCCTGCATTTCAGCCCGAGCCCGAGCGTGCCCTGACTTTGCGCCCCATGGACGATATTTAGTTATGATCAACAGCAGCCAGGTAAGTGTCACAGCCAGTGGCGGGCCGTGCATTTTACACCTAGGCCTTCAATATCTTCACGAAATTAAAACGCATTATAACAACCTCACAATGACATTCTAGGGCTGTTGTATATATTATACAAAATATAAATAGGCTACATCGTATTTTCTTTAAGTTACATTTCTTAACGTTAGTATGTCAGAACTCAGAGATACCACTATTTTGTTCACCCAGGTGTTTTGCAAACTATCAACATTTGTCTTTCCTCCCTGAAGGTGGCTTTCAGAGGCTAGGTCCGGGGCGTTTCTCATGCAGTTTTCTACAGTTATAGTATGCACCGAATAGCCTAATAACTTGCATCCTTCGTTCGTTCCTGTACTTAAGGGTACAATATGTAATATCAATCAAAACAATAACAAAATACATACTTTGCATTAAAAGCAAACATCACTATACATTTATTATGTATATTTCTTAGTTGTGTACTTACATTATCCTAAATGTTTCCACTAACTTTCAAATCCAGAGAAATTTGTAATATAATTCGAAGAGACAGAAATTTCATTTTGTCGCCCGTAAATGGCGTCGTATAACCTGTGACTGCTCTAGTTGTTCTAAGTTCCAGGGAGCCGCCAAACATAACGTGAATAAAGTAATAATTTTTTTAACAATATGTTACTTTGTCAGTGAAAATTTTTTCTGCCGGAGACGCTAGATTGGAAGGTTGTCATTGATGATGATAACATAACCCCTGATCCCACGCAACCTCCCGACGTCATCCAAGTACATCTTTTGCTATTGTTTTGATTGAGAGCCCCCTGGCGCCCAAAAATTACATATTGCACGTTTAAATGTGCGCATTTCCTTGATCATTATAATATTTTTTACCTATAATTTTACAAATATTAAGCTACATGAAAATAACAACAAGAAAAACGATATCGCATTTCGCCATTTGAACTGTACTGGACAACTGCTGAGGAAAATATATTTTTTTAATAGCTAACGGTGGCTCGTCTTTGGAATGAATATGCATTTTAGGCGCATTTAAATCACTTTGCTAAAGTTTTTAAATAGCAATAAAGACAGTTTACAGCTTTATAAGCATGGTCTCTGAATGACGAAGGAGACTGTTGTTATCATCAATATGAAATGTATGAATAGGGCTAGACATTTCCATTGAAACATGTACGTGTATCAGATTTACAACAATGGCCATCTATGGCTAATCTGTAAAGCGCAACGCTTGCATAACGCCAGCATAACGCTCTTAAATGTGGAGGAGGTATCGACTTGGAGTATCGGGCCTTTTTCACAACTACAAGTAGAGTAGGGTGAAGTCAGCTAAAATGGGCTATCAGGTAAAATGGCCCAAATAAGATTATCGTCATATGTCTGTTAATTTTTACAGCCAATCACAATACCTGATCTTGTATTGTTGCTTCAACACTTGTTGACATGTAACAATAGTTTTGATTGGTCTGAGTTTTTTTACGCGGGCATGGCAGAGTTTTACATGAAGCTAGTCAAAGAAATTGTAAGGTAAGTGAGCCTGACATGGTTAATTTCATTCATCACTAATCAGGGTTTTAAAGCAATCATAAGTAAACTTACAAACAAAGCAAAGGTTTATGAACAATTTTTTGACATGCTCTTTCAAATTAAAAAGTTTAATTTTAAAAAGAAACGTCGTTTTTTGTGAAAAATGTCATTTTAGGTAGAAATGGCAGGTTAAACTAAAATGGGCCACAACTTTCAGCTAAAATGGGCTGCATACACACACACTTTTACACAGAATTTACCCTGAAATTGAGGGTGAAAATAGGTTTATAAGCCTATCCATACAAAATATTAACAGTCTTTAAAAAAATGTACCAATGACCCAAAGGCCACAGAGGACTGGTTGTGCTGTTGTCAGTGCAATTCATGGTACCACGAGAGCTGTGGAGAGGATAATGGCATCTGTGATGAAGATGGTTATATACATGCAAAGACTGCCTTTGAAATGAACACAGCAAAAAGTCTGGCCTGACTTGATGTGATGTTAAGACCTAGCTACAGGAAATGTTAAAGTGTTTTTGTGTTGTTTTGTTTTGTTAAAGATGTTGTAATCTATAACAAAATGTTTGACAAATACACATACATGCACACAAAAACACCAATGCACAACACACTTATACAAGATAATCAGTTATTTTTTAATTGCATTTTTTATGAAATATTTTTTCAATTTTCAATTTAATGAAATACATACATTGTTGTAATGTCACACTTAAGACAATAGTGTCAATTTACTTTTAAAAATAAAATGAGTTCATCTGAAATTACCTGTGTTGTTCTTTTTATATCAGCCCATTTTAACTGAACAGCTGGCCCATTTTACCTGAATGTTGTGCAGTGGCTCAATAAGGTACCTGCTGATACTCTAACTCTCATAATTTTTAAAAAAGTATACTTTTTCATATTTAAAAAAAATTATAATTACAAATATATATTTAAGAGACCGGTGGTAATTTATAAAAATAGAATTAGATCTCGTGCATAGCTTATTTGATGGTATTATTATTATTATTACATTTACCAAAAAGTGGCCCATTTTAGCTGACTTCACCCTACTTATGCCCAGTATCTGGCCCGATACCAAGTACTGGTATCCAGGGGCGTCATACACCAATTTTTTTTAAGGGGGCCGAGTGTGCACTAGAGATGCGCGGTTGGTGGTTATATCAACCACCAGCCTGCAACCGCAGATCGGGCAGATGACATGATGAAAAATTATATTTTAATTAAATGCGGGTGGGTGGCGGTTGAAACAATCAAATGAAAGACAATATATACATTGTGAAATATTGTTACCTACATCCGAAAAAAATCGAGCATACTTTGAAATAGTCAAGTTCACTAAAGCAAACAAAAAGTTTATATCATGGCCTATGGTAGCCTACCAGCATTTTTCCTCTCCAGTGTGCAATAAGAAAGTAAAATACAGTGCAAGGTGACCGATGATTAATCTCCCATGTTGTCGTGTCTCGTTTTATAGTAAGGACGCAAGAGCTAAACTTCTACAAGGTCAATAACACCCACAGCCAAAAAGAAGGTAAGAATAATAGTCGAAACACTCATTAATTAGACGTGCAAGGAAAGAACGCAAGTTTCAGGGTTGTTATGGACAATAAACAATGTGAACATGCATGGGTTCGCTCCCCTTTACCAACGTGGCGGGCAGGATTGAGCCAGTGGCGAGGGGCTTGCCGCGACTCGAGGCGTCGCTGGCCCCCCATTTCGCCAGAGGGTCTTCTGCCTGGTTGGTCGACAAGAGACCCCAGCACAGAGAGGCGAAGGACAGACTGACCTCGTCCTGGTTGGACAGGTTGTATGTTCTCACTGCTCAGGCCGGAAGAGCGGCATCCAATGTCGCTCTTCTCTCCTCGGCTATCGCTGCCTTAGCGGTTGGAAAGTCCTCTTTCACTGCTAGCGAAGTCATGGAGGTGGGCAAGGCTGCCTGGCCATCTCTAAGATGGCCGAAGCGGTAGCCTGTTGCTCCGGCCGTACTACGGCGATCACTGCAGTGGCTGAGCGACACCTTTAGTTGTCGGGAACGGCCCTCAGTGACAGCCAGAAGATGACCCTCATTAACACTCCTTTCACCACTGACTCCCTCTTTGGCCGGGCTGCCGATGAGGTCATGGAACGAGTGGCCAAGGAGGAGGCGGACAAGAAGGCTCTGGCCAGAGCTTTCCCCCTGCAGCGACGCCACACGGCGCCGTCTACGTCCGCCCACGTCCCTGCCGGGTCCAGAGCGCCTACTCACCCCAAACCCGCTGGTCAGCAACCTCAGGGGCGTCGGTAGAGACGCAAGACTCAACCTCAACCAGCCCTGCCCGCGCCTGTGCCAGCTCCGGAGCCTCTAACCTCCGTGAGCGGGCTACAGCGACCTGCTAGACCCCTCGCCCCATCCTGGTCACACCAGCCGGTGCCTGGGGGCAAGCGACGGTGCCAATGACGGGCTGAGGGAGATCTCTCCACTCGAGGGTCTCCCACATTGGAGGTTCTTATTGAGAATAAAACCTCTAAACGATACTCTGGTTGTCTGTCAACTCATTCCGCCGTCCCTCCGATGGGGTGGACGGGGAGTAGTTCTGTGCTTGGTGTAGGTACTGTGTCTAGCTTAGCTACGGTATTCTCTAGCCAGCATTGTGTATCCACCGATACCCCCGAGGTAGCGAAAACGGATCCCAATAGAGCGAAATCTTCCTCTATCGGTCGAGCTGCCTTCGCGACCTCGAACCCTAATAAAATGAGCACGCTCATTGATAAAGGGTCCGGTTTTTCGCTATTCAAACCCGCTGCCGGGTTAAATAGCGAATCTGAGCTTCCCCCGCTAGCTCGCTCCTTGCTAACTCTGGCTAACGCCGAGTTGAATGCTAATACAGAGATGCGGCTGTTAAAGTCTCAACCTTCTCAGTCTACCCTCTCTGTGTCTCATGGCCCTTTTCCCACGCCTGTCAGTTCTGGTGTGTGTGAAAACGAGAAGGGAGGGGCTCCCCCTCGCCCTCTACTTGGTAGTAAGCGCAGTGGCACTGTTCCCTCTCATGACAGCCTAGACGCGCTGAGTAAGAGAAATCGCTCTACCGCTTCTATTTCTCCTTCTGGGAATGGAAGCGAGGACGGGAGGAGGGGAGACCATGCTCCCCCTCCTCCGTACCCTTTCGGAACCGGCCCCCCTTGGGCTACCCTTTCCCCTATGGTAGGGTTAGCTGCGACGAGGGCCCCGAGCTCGTTTCAGATGTTTCTGAACTCCATGTCTCAGCGGGCCGCGCGCCCACTATTGCCCTTCTATCACGAATGGCGTCGGAGATGTTCTCTCCCGGAGTGGGTAGACTCTACACTGCAGAGAGGTTACACGCTTCAGTTTCGCCACCCCCCCTCCTTTTCGGGGGATAAGAGAAACTGTCATGTCTTCTCTGAGCAAGAGGGATGCCCTGGAAAGGGAAATCTCCCAGCACTTAGAGAAGGAGGCTGTGTCGGAGGTTCCCTCGGAGGAACAGAGACGCGGTCTGTATTCACTTTACTTCCTGGTTCCCAAGATAACAGGAGGTGTGAGGCCGATCTTGGATCTGAGGATCCTGAACAGATCAATAACCCAGAGGAAATTCAGAATGCTGAGAGTCAGACACCTGATAGAAGTGGCGATTACTACACCAGCATAGATCTGAAGGATGCCTATTTTCATGTCCCGATAGTGCAGAGACATCGAAAATATCTCTATTTTGCCTTTCTGGGAAAGTGTTACGAGTATCAGAGGATGCCGTTCGGTTACGCCCTAGCACCTCGGGAATTACAAAGATTGTGGAGGCAGCTCTATCCCCACTCAGACACAGGGGGATAAGGGTTTTAGCCTATATAGACGATCTCCTGATTCTAGCCGATTCGTCTACCCTGGCCATGTCTCACACTGCAATAGTGATGGAACACCTCATTGCCCTGGGTTTCGCTCTCAACCTAGAGAAGAGCGCACCGTGGCCCACACAGCAAGCAGTCTATCTGGGGCTCCAGTTAGACACGGTTGCCATGACAGCGAGTCTCACTCTAGAGAGGAGACAGGCTCTGCTGCGTGCACTATACCGCTGTCAGACTTTACGCACAGTCTCGGCGTTAAAGGTTATGACTCTGCTGGGATTGATGTCAGCGGCGCATGTAGTGGTGCCATTAGGCCTGTTACACATGCGTCGCATACAGAGATGGTTCGCCAAGCTCAAATTAAATCCAACTATGCAGCGCAATGTCCGTCTGACTATTCCTGCGTCACTACGGGAGGATCTGGCTTTTTGGAGACACAGACAGACTGCTGTTGGGGGCTCCATTGGGGAGAGTGACATTGTTCCTCCCCGTCTACACAGACGCTTCTCTGTCGGGATGGGGGGGACGTGCGAGGGCAGGGTGGTGGGAGGTGTGTGGCCTCCGAACAGAGAACACATCAACTGCCTAGAGCTCAGAGCAGTGTTGCTGGTCTTACGCTCTCTGTCCCACGTAGTGAGAGACCGGGATGTGCGCGTCTAGACGGTAGTTACCGTTGTTATGTAACTCCAGTTCTATTAGTGGAGCGAGCCCCATAGGGTTCTGGCCCTGTTACTCTGTTCCTTGGAGGTCGGGTACAGACCTTTTTTCGGCAGCAGAACGCCGGGCTCTGCCTTCCTTTATAGAAGTGGCGTGGTCACCCTATTGGTTGGTGTTGGTGACGTGCATGTAAATTTTTCCAGGTGCACCCGCGTGCGCGGGAGGGGGTAAACCACTAGGAGCATAGCTCCACTAGTAGACCTGGAGTTACAGAACAATAGTAACTATCGTTGTCACCCTGACATGACAGTGCAAGTGCGTAAAGTTAATTAGCCTATGTGAATGACTTGTTTTAAATGGTTAGCTATTTATTCATGTGGTGCATTGGTTTCATTTTGTCAGACAAAATATACATACATTGTCTATATAGATTCACACATGCATTTGTTTCAACGTGCTATGAGGATAATATGCTATGTAAGCAACCGAAATCCATGATACACATGGCCGTGCACAGACCTTTTGAGGGGCACGTGTCGAAACTGGAAAAAGGGCACCCCCTCATTATATATACTCACTATTTATAACAGCCAAATAATAGTATAGATATACAGGGTTTCAGGGCATCATTCAACCTTATTATAACAGCAACCTTCTGTGTGCCATGTGCTTAAAGACGTTTATTACTGTGATCCACTGGTCTCTTATTCACTACACTTTCCCTAAAATAAGCCATCAATTAAAAAATATATATATAATAGTGTGAAAAGCATATTAGAATGATTTCTGAATGATCACGCGACACTGAAGAATACTTACCTGGAGGAATAATGCAGAAAATTCAGCTTTGATCACAGAAATAAATTACATTTTAAAATATATTCAAATAGAAAACAGTTATTTTAAATTGTAATTTTTACAATTTTTAATATTTCACCATAATATTGTTTTTGCTGTTGGATCAAAAAAAGAATTACATTCTTCATAATAAAATATAAAGATTTCACAGTGATCTGATTCTGTAATGTGTTTTTACTACTACAACATTACTGTACAACATTCATACATGTGAAGACGAGCTGACAGTACAGAATATTATACTGTAAATAGAAAAATTAGCTATACTAGAAAGCTAATATGTGCATATTAACAGCCTTGAATTAACCCTTATTTAATATTATTACCATAACATGATTAAATGTTAATAAATTAAGCGTATCAGCCATCACAAATCAAAAATAAATATGTTACCTATGACGAATATCACTTGTCGCTTTGTGTAAGTTATATTACGAAACAGCGTGGGGGCACACCTGCGCTTATGATTTCCCAATGGTAAATAAAAAATTATATGTTGTTGTATTACTTTTTTACAAAGGACAAACAAAAAATGCAGTTACGGGCTTTAGACCAGCAAATGTGTGCAAATGTGTATTTAAAATGGCACTGGCGGCATCACATTACATTTTCATCAACAGGTTACAAACTAGTTTGTTGTAGCTATATGGGTGCTCAGTTTTTCCTGTTGTAAAATACATTTGGCCAAAATCGCAATTTACAAAAGATGAAATGTGTATGCACAGGCTATTTAAGTGTAGGCTGTATATTGGCAATAACTAGATGGCAAATGCTAGACGTCTCTCGTCC
>JACXGM010008811.1:0-28416 GCA_016801145.1 Umbra pygmaea | reverse complement strand
AAAGCCTCAGGAATCTTTTGCAGGTGTTTAGAGTTAATTAGTTGATTCAGATGATTAGGTTAATAGCTCGTTTAGAGACCCTTTTCATGATATGCTAATTCTTTGAGATAGGAATTTTGGGTTTTCATGAGCTGTATGCCAAAATCATCAGTATTAAAACAATAAATGACCTGAAATATTTCAGTTGGTGTGCAATGAAACTAAAATATATGAAAGTTTAATTTTTATCATTACATTATGGAAAATAATGAACTTTATCACAATATGCTAATTTCTTGAGAAAGACCTGTATGTACTCCCGTTGTGCAGCACCAAATCCGATTGGTTAATAAAAGGACGACAAAAATCAAAATGCACAGACTAAATGTTTTTTTAGGCAAAACCCAAGGGTTTGTTTTAGAAAACAGATTTCATAGTCAAATACAAATCGTACTATGCCTACTATATTTTTTTGCTATTTGTTTGGTATTTTGTTTGAACAAATTTAAATAATTTAATATATTTATTTGAGATTTGAAACTATTTTGTCAATTATATTAAGAAGTTATATTAAAATTGTATTGTTCTTTCAGTATTGTTGTAATGTCATTATTTTCTGTGAACAACATAAAAAATTACTTATTTTCAATGACTGCACACGGTACACTATACCCCATACACATAACTATTACATATGAGGTGTTCGGGTCTACTGGACCCGAGTCTAATAATTGTAGGTGATATTAAACTCAACCGTGTCCTCCTCCTAAGTCTGTCTGTCTGTCTGTCTGTCTGTCTGTCTGTCTGTCTGTCTGTCTGTCTGTCTGTCTGTCTGTCTGTCTGTCTGTCTGTCTGTCTGTCTTAGCATTTTATTATATCACAATTCTAACCCTCCTCCTATATCCAGGCTTGGGACCGGCAAAAGTTACCCTAAAGAGTTACTGGCGAAGTTACTTATTTTTTCATTTTATTCTTTTGTATATTTTTTGTTTCGTTTTCTTATGTTTGGTTTGGTTTTTAACCTCATTGTCCATTTAGGAGCCTACAACAAGTCACAGTAAAACATGAACATTTTTTAAAAATATTGTAAAAAGATGACGACTGAACAATGGTGAAATAAATATTAACGTTACATGAGTTTGTCAATGTAAATGCCGTTATTAACTAGTTACTGAATTGCTAACATTAACTAACATTAAGTTTGGTTTTTAACCTTATGGTCCACTTAGGAGTCGACAACAAGCCACAGTAAAACATAAACATTTTAAACCAGGGGTCCTCACACCCTTCCATGGAGGGCCAAGTGTATGCAGGTTTTCACTTTTACCTTGTACAAGCCTGATGGAGTGGCTCACTAATTGGTTAGGATCTCCCCTCACCTGGCTGTCTAGGTCCTAATTTGGCTCTAATTGAAGGGAAAGACCAAAAACCAGCATACACTAGGCCCTCCATGGAAGGGTTTGAGGACCTCTGATTTAAACCATAACATTTTAAAAATTGTAAACCATCTACAACAATCTAGATGGGCCAAAAAGAGACAAGAGAATAAACTGTCAATGGCAATGTGAGAATATTATAGTCTGGCTACAATTCAGGTTCATTGTTTGTTTTTCAGACCCCCCTCCACACACACACACACATACACAGGCTGTTTTGGGTCACAGAAATACCAGCTCATGTGGTGGAGAAAATCTTCTCATCTCTTGCTCAGAACAAAGAATAAGACAGCAGCAGGTTTTTTTCAGTCCAAAATAGACTTTATTGACACATCAAAAAAGGCAAGTTATTCTGCAGTAATAACTGAAGACATCTTATTGAAAATCCCTTTTTATATGAACACTTATCACCGGAGGGCCTATGGCTACTACGAACAAGTTCAACATGCCCTGGATTTCTTTTCATTACCTGGCTTCACTGAACCTAACAATTGCAATCTAGATAAGAGATGTTACAATCGTGGTTATCAATTTGTTAAATCAACTCCGGATTTCCCAATCTAGTGACGAGCGCGTTCAAATAAAAAAGGGCTGTGTGTGCACCATCGGACCAATCGCAGACACGGACAAGTCTATGAGAGCCGCATATTTCACTCAACTAAAGTAAATTAGAATTTTAGAGAAATATGAAGAATATACAAAATATAATCCAGACAAAAGGCAGGAAGGAAAGATAGGAAAAAATGGACACCCGTGTATTTATAAATGCCTCAGGCTCATTGATATCACTGACTATAATTTCAATTGTGTATTCCATTAAACCAATGTTTTGCTTAATGCTGATTGGGTATAACTTTATTTATTGTATTCTTTCATTTGCAACACTGACAGTATTAAATGGTCATGGGAGCAAATAAAAAATGTACAGGGTGTGTAAATTAATCAATGTCAAAATACTTGGATGTTCAACAATTTCTGTAGGAGTAAATAGTAAATGTATGTACTGTCTCTACAGTGAAAGGGATACATTGATGTTGGTCCGTATCAAACAGACCATACATTATAACTGTCACAAACAAACGCAACACTATGCATGAAGTCTGTGGAACTGTGAGCGCACAACTTTGATGTATCCGATGTACTGGCACATACGGCTCAAGACGCTGACAAAGACAGGTCACTCCCTCCGCTGATCTCATCAGAGAAAGCCAATGGTGACTCCCAGAATTGTGACCCATTCAATCGAGAATTTATTGGTCAGTAGGCGGTGCTTTTGTTCGGGTTAATTGGTTATCTCGACTATAACCTGCTCCAGAGGCGATGTAATCCGGTGACAGGTGACCCAACGATGTGATACTGAAAACCCAGGGTTAAACCTGAAGTTACCTTGCTAACCTCAAATCTTGCTTCTTAGTAAGCAAGGCCCGGCCTATATGTTAATCACTGACCATGTAATTGGTCATCCCTTCATGTTAATTTGTGTAGACGTGCTCTTGGATGCCCTTATCAGAAACATCCCATGATGTAATTGGTGGCACAGAATCCAGAACTCCTTAAAACCAATGAGGCCTGTTTATTCTGGCAGTTCTACTGAGGCAATGCATGCACTTCATTGTAGTAAATTAATAATTATACTGTCTTCCATACTGATTTTCTGTGTGTGTGATCAAACATATTGATACATACAAATAAAATCTTATGAAAATCATGAATTCTTATAAAAATACTAACACATTCCCCCCTCTGGGGCTTCCCAGGAAGCACCACAATCTAGACCTGGAAACGATAGGTGAGGGGAAGACCAAAATTCCAGACAAAAGTGTTGAAATCAACCCAAAGATCTAAAAAACCAGTCTCCCCATCATCCATTGCACCAGAGACTGGAAGCCAAACATCTCCCTCCCTTCTTGACTGGGAGGAAGTAAAAGACTTCACAGCCTAGCCAATCAATTAATCACAAGAAGGGAATGTTAGGACACAAAGTCATATCAAAACACTTTTAGACTGTATATAGGAATGACCACACAACATATGAATGAACAGTATGAGAACATGGTTACAAATAATGAGTACCACTAATAAAGGTATAAACTATACTAATGAGGGTAATCTGAACATCCATTAAGTATACTGGACATGATTACATGTGAAAAAAGACATGAATTATGATATACACTCAAGGATTATGACAAAGTAAGCAAAAACATGGAACGAATAACATCAAAACCATCAATGATATACAGTATGAATGTAAGCATGTGCAGATAATGTACAAAGCCTTGCAAATATGTTGTTTCATGTGATTACCAATAAATGAGTATAGATGAGTAAATATAAAAATCATAAGTAATAATAAACATGTTCATATAGGGAAGTCAAAAAATTATAATGAATCGTCACATTCTCTAATCATCTACCTCCTCATACCAGGTTGGTTAAAAGCCACACAGAAGCTTGAAACCCTGCTATGACCTATGACACTTCAATGCTAATTTGAGTAAACTCAAACATTAGAACCTTCATTGAGTTAACTCTAACATTCATTTATTCCTCCAGCATGTCCTGTGAAACATTATCTCTCCATGCAGGTCATATACATATCCTAAATGTACATGTGAAGCTAACCCTTTATTCCCAGCACCTCACATTGTCCCTTGTCTCATTTTCCTCTATCATCTATTAATTCATGACTTCAAACCAACCGGTCTAAAGCTTTATTACTTGAAGAACTCTTTATTCTTTGTCTTGTTAATGTTCATTTTCTTCCATCTTCTGCAGGTACTGTGTTTGCTGTAAAAAGAACTCAAAAGTCTTTTCTTGTCCTGCAACAGTACAGTCTGGGATCAACCTTATATCAAAAGACTCCAGGACTTGAGTTGTGGTGGATTCATTCACCCAAACCGTGCTTCAGGGAAGATCAATTCTCAGGGTCTTGCTTCATCAGTTATCAGCCAATTGGTTTTCCATGCATTTGAGAGAAGATGTCACACATGAGATGTATTCTGAAACAAAAGAGAAAATTCTTAAGTACATAATCAACTTACATATTCAGTATTTCAATTGCTACCAAAATTGTGTAATTACTCAATTCTAAGTCCAATTTCAAATGCATGTTACTTGACTCCCCTCTGGCAAATATCAGTTGCTCCTGGTCTGTTGTTGACTGTTGATTACTGTGTCTGGTATTTTGTGTGTCCCAATCCCTCATATGGTGAAGTCACTTCCAAGCTTTCCGTGATGAGTTCAGTCCTTCCCTTCATGTGCCCAGTTCAGCTGCCTCTGGAATGAGTGGCTGGAAACAGGTCAGCCTTTAATGCTTCTTCACCTTGTCGTCTGCTTGACCATCCAGTTGATCTTAAGCTTGAACAGTCTCTTGTGGTTCAGGACTAGCCTGGCTGTCATTCTAGCCGGTCCCAAACCACTCCTTGCTCATGGATATACATGTTGCTGGATCCAGACTCTACCCAGTGAAAAACAAAAGCTTGCACAGACTGGTTAAAAATGTTTCTCAGATAGAACAATAATAAAATCATAACCAAAAGTGAACATGGAACCAAAAACAAAAAGAAACAATCATATTTGACATCTAAATCAGAGAATAATATTTTAGCTAATCAAAAACCTCTTCGTAAAGAGTCAAAAACATCTTGAAATCTAATTAGCAAAAATAAAAAGAAATGCCTTAATCATGACTTGGTAAAAATAAAACATAAAATAAATATCCTAAACCTAATTATGTCTCAGTAAAAATCTAAAATGCTTTGCAAATATAAAATTAGAGGGCTCTTAATATTTCTTTGTAAAAACAAAAATCTGTAAAAAAACAAATCTCTTTAAAAATCTGAAGTCTTTTCAAATATATTTGTAAAATAGAAAACTACTTAATCATGTCTTGAAAATCTCAAAAAATCTAAAATGTCTTAATCATGTGTTGGGAGAGAAACTAGAGTCAATTGACCCTTTGATTTGACCCCCTTTGACTCTCATGTTCAATAGCTTATCAATCTATGTAATCTTGTTCTTCCTAAGACAAAAGCTGAATTATCAGAGGCTGTGAACACAGGTTCCCAGGGTTGCTATCAAAACTTTATCTCCTCTCCCTATGAGCAGCCTTCGAGGCCCAAGCCAGCTGCACAAAATAGGGCTGCGAACTATTCCTAACTAATTATATTACCTTGATACGTTCGCCTAACCACTATGTAACCTAAACAAATTTCAATTGTCACCATAACACTCCCTCAGCCTTGAGGTTGACTGTTCCCCATCAAATGTCCACCCGGTGGCGTTCACATCGTAGATATTAGCATTACTCCCACTACTCCTATCAAACAACGAAAGCACATCTGCTAAGATCAACTAGGATAATGGTCTCCTCCAGTGGACTGACAACGATAACCAGTTGGCACCAATCCACTCACTCCTTGTCCAGAAACATTCTCCTTTCTCTCATAGACACACAGAGACAAACTCAACATACACAAATAAGGGATTTACTGACACAAAACAATAAACACAAGACATACTGCAGTAGACACACAGAAAACAAACATTAAGGGAAAACACACAAACACAAACTATTTGTCTAAGACAAACTTTGTTCTCATCAAATCAATGTGTATTCTTAAAGTATTACCCCCCTTATTTTATTTAGTGGTCACAGTAAATTTCACTTGTAATCTAATTTCAATCTCAGGTGCACGTTCATGATAAGAGATTGGCCAGTTCTCTTATCCTGAAGGATGCCATTCAAATTTAATCAATACAATACTTGTTGAAATGCAATTGACACATGCATCCCCAAATAATATTGCCAAATTCCATAAGTCCCCATCTCCAATTTTCATCAAACACTGTTAATGTTTAGTCGTCATATGGCATGTGTATTTCCAAATTGTCCTTAAAATTAATCACACAATTATCTTTGAGTGTCAAAACTATTCAATTGAAACATCTTATGGTTCTCAATAAACAAGTTGCCGTTTTGTTCAGTAGGTAAGAAATTGCATGAAATCACATATCAAACCCTTCGTAGGACTAGCCATCATCCTTTCAGATTCTTTAGTTTTAACCAATCATCTCACAAGTTCTGTCTTACATTTCTCTTAATTAACACTACAAACTCTCTCCCGGACTTGTTGGCTATTTCACTTAACAATGCGTGTTTTATCTGTGAAGACCTTTCTGCCTTTACCTACTGGTTATGCTGATCTATCATCTTCTGGCTGTCTATCCTGTAAATAGCTGTCATCCAATCAATTCCCTGTTGTTCTTTCCTCATAATATATATTTTTTACTTTTCCCTATCCTGTGTGATAGGACTTTTTACTTTTAACTCTTCTGATCTTACTGCCAATAATTCTAATCCCTATTCTTTTATCAGATTTTTCGTCCAAGACAGAGTCTGGCCTGCCAAAAGTTTTGATCACTTCTACGCAGCCTTGAGGGACGACTACAGACATTATTTTGCCCAAGCACAATTTATTCTGTTCAATCACTATTTTACACAATTTCTCTCTTTCCACAAACAAACCTTACAAATTACAATGTTAGACTTTCTTTACTTATAACTCTAAAAATCACTTCTCCTATCCTCGTAACGTAATACATAAGTTTCCCTGTACAATTTCAACCTGATCAATTAAATAAGAAAATCTGCTCTATGGGTCTGAAATTAACTTCTGTCTAAAAGTTTAAATCTACAGTTTTCTACAACCAGATAACTTTTTCCTGTCTCTGTATTTAATATGCCCATGGTCTCTGTGGGCAATTGAATCTAATAATCTAAAACCAAGTCATCTGTCGTGGTTACGGACAACAACTAATCCTTTTCTATACATCTTTGAACAATACCCCTTTACCTTTTCTACAGTATCCGTTTTCCTAGATCACTTCTAAAAACAAAATCATCTAACCAAATTATCCTCAACCCCACAGATTTCTTTGCTTGAATAATGCTCACTCGTATACCTCTTCAACACCTGTCCTGTACTTAAATTATGAAGAACAATCACTCTTCTCTATGATTTTTTTCTGATTGCAATTGTATCCCCTATCTGATAAGTATCCTCAACAAGTGAAACACTAAATCTATGCCTAGTGCACTTACAAAGCTTTTCAAAGCATTATCACACATGCAATCCATTTGGACCAGAAGAAACTACTGCAATCTCTTAGTAGTTTGTTTATTCGGAGAGATATCACTTGGCTGTGAGCACAAGGTCAAAGTTTCAGCTTACACAAAAAGTTATACATTTTTGTGCAATCTGACCCTAAAGACCCCAAAGCTTCCAACCGGTGAAGTTCTTTAAGCCCATCCTGTTTGTGACGCCAAATTATGTGGTGGACAAAATCTTCTCATCTCTTGCTCAGAACAAAGAACAAGATGGCAGCAGTTGTTTCCAGTCCAAAATAGACTTTATTGACACATCAAAAAAGCAGAGTTACTCTGCAGAAATAACTGAAGAAATTATAGTGAACATCCCTTTTTATATGAACCCTTGTCACCTGGCCCTGCCTATATGATAATCACTGGGGCAGTTCTGAATAACCTTGTGACTTTCTCCACCATTCTCTTTCCCTGTTTCATCCCATGATGTAATTGGTCCTCCCTTTATGTTAATTTATGTTAATTTGTGTAGATGTGCTCTCGGATGCACTTATCAGAAACATCCCATGATGTAATTGGTGGCACAGAATCCAGAACTCCCTAAAAACAATGAGGCCTTTTTATTCCGGCAGTTCTACTGAGGCCTTGAGGCCACCTGATTCCCAACAGCCTTGAGGGTAGTTCAATGCATTTCATTATGACTTGATACTATTAACTTACCAGATGTTCCTATAGTAAATTAATAATTATACTGTCTATCATACTGATTTTCTGTGTGTGTGGTCAAACATATTGATACATACAAATAGAATCTTTTGAAAATCATTCATTCTCATGAAAATACTACCACAGTCATCATCAATTTGGTCAAGGCTCTCTGTAACAGGTTCAGCAACTGAAGAAGCTGACTTAAATGCAGATGTGCCAAAAAGCTGCAAAACATTATCAGGCAGCTGGTGCTCATGGCAAGCCTCACCAGAGAGCTTCAGTCCATATCGGATGTATAGGATGGAGTTAAGGGTCTCCAAGGACATTCGATTTCTAAGTTTGCTTTTTACAACACTCATCTGGCTGAATACTCTCTCCACTTCAGCATTTGAGTGTGGCAAGGACAACAAAGACACAGCAGCCATGGCAAGTTCTTGAAACGGGTTGATACCAGCTGCATTCCTGAACTTCCAAATCTCACTCCAGAAGCCCAGTGTGGTTTTTGTCTCATTCCATTTACTAAGATGGATGGCACGCCATTGCTGGACAATCTTGTCTATCTCTGCAGGGGGGTAGCCAAGGAGCTTGGCTATTTTCTTGATTTCTCCAGGGCTCTTATTGTGCTTTAGAGTTTCCTCCACATTGAAAATCGACATGTACTGCAATGCTTCGATGTTGTCTGGCAGTCTCACTCTCAACTCATTAGTGAGGGAGATGGTGAAGGCTACACACCGCTTTCGGATATTGATTTCATCCTCAGGCGCAAGGTGGAGTTCAGCTGCCTTGGACTCAAAAAGGTAACCAAGGTAGGGTTTGGGACTGATGTATCCATCTATTGGCCCTTTGAGTACATCAACCTTTGCCAGTGGATTCAGCACCCTGCTGCTCACAGACTTGATCAGGCTAACCAAGGTGTCAAGTTGCTTAAGAGGATCTACCTGCTCTCCCTCAAATGCCTTGATGGCCAACTGTACATTACCCAGCACTGACTTCAAAAAAATCAGATACAATGCATTTTGAGGATCACTGTACATGGAGTATAAAACCTCAGCCATGTAGCAGTGTTCACTGGACTTGGTGATTGCAAAATGCAGCCTAAGCTCCTCCCACTGGTCCAAAATGTGTGAAACCACAGGTTCAATGGAGAGCCAACGTGTGGCACACACCTTGGTTATTTGTAAAGGTTTCTCCCCACAGTTAATGGTGTCATATGTGGCCTTGTAGGTCTCTCTGCGCTTTGGAAACGCTGAAAACCAGTTATAAGTCTCTCGCACCAAGTACTCCACACTACGGGGAATGGTGTCATTGGAAGCATGAGTTACAGCAAGCTGCAGAGAGTGGCACACACAGCGAATAAGAAGCAGATTTTTGATGCCATACTCCTCCTTCAGGACTTTATGGACCCCATTGTTAATCCCAATCATAACAGAGGCATTGTCAGTCCCTATCCCCAGGAGTTTCTCTTTTTTAAGACAACATTTCTCCAGGAAAGCCACAACAGCACAGGCTATAGATCTGGCATCTCCTCTCTCTAACTCAACAAGCCCCAGAAATGTGGATACAATAGTTTTCTTGGTGTCACTGAAGTACCTTATCACCACCCCCAGATAATTAGAAACACTTACATCCATGGACTCATCGAGGAGGAGGCTGAAACGCTGGTCACCCACATCAGCGACCAATTTTTTCAGAAAGTATGGTGCTAGAACACCCTTAATCATTTCTGTGCATTTTGTCCTGCGCATTTGGAAGTGGGTAGCATCAGTGGAGTCTGAAAAAGCAGCTTCACATGCTTCTTCAATATGATCGCATGCCAGCATGGAACAGTGTTCAGCCATAGCTAATGCCATGGTGGCTTCAGCCTTTTTTGCAGAGTCAACTTTAGTAAACATAAATGGCAGGTTGGTCTGGGTGGAACTTTTATAAGGCTCTGCCTTTTCAGTATGTTTCTGAGTCCTCATGTGCTTTTTAACATCACTGAGTTTGGCGTAGAAACGAGCCTTACAATACAGGCAATATGCACGTGTATCATCACCAATAAATGGTTTCAACCAGCCTTTGAATTCTGGGTTTGATTCCCACTCCTTTCTGTATTTTTGACTGTACCGTTTAGACTGCGACATGATGAGCTAGCTAGCTAGATGTTTATTTTATATCACAGAGGAAAAAACCGTGGACGAGGTGAGTTAGTAAGTGTGCGTAACTAGGTGACTAAGGATGTGTGCGTCAATTGCAGACCGTGAATAATTTTTGTGCAGTGATTTATTTTAGACAAAGAACACTTACATTTGACATTTTAGGCGGGATCAGCCAGCCGGGCTTCCCGCATGCGCGATAAATTTTCAGTCTGGTCGGGGAGCGGTTAACATCTACTGCTCTGACTGCAACTGGGAGAAACTCCTGCGCGGACTGGGCCGCCTGTGAGTGGTTTCAGATGGGTCAGGGGTCCACCGCATCACCCACCGGTCGTTAAGAAGAGTAAGAACAAGTCTCCCAATAACTTATTCGTCTCCCAATAACACCACAAAAAGTCGCTAGATTTGTCGCTAGTCGCTTTTTAAAATAAAAGTCGATAAAGAGGTCTGAAAAGTCGCTGAATCTAGCGACAAAGTCGCCAAGTTGGCAACACTGTGGCGAACATGAGCTAGTGCCATAATTCCCAGTGACTACAACTCTCTCTGATTGGATGTAATTCTTTTCCTGTAGTGAGGGTGGGCTACAGTTTGCTTCCGGTGTAAATGATGAGCGAATGGTTTTAGCAGCTAGTCAGCTAACGAAGAGCAGCTTTTTAAACCTAGGTAGCATGCGATCAAATTGTAAGTCAATGACGCAAATATGTACACAATTCATTAATCAACAAGTCGATAACCAGTGGCTTTCAAAAGAAGACAACACATGTTCTGAAAACAATGACAGACAATTGTGGTAAGCTAGCTTGGTAGCCAACAAGCTGAACTACTGTATCTAGCTAGCTAGCATCCCTCGGTGTAGGAACATTTGTGATACTTAGATACGTTGCTATTAAACACGGAAGAGACCAGTTAATGTTGCTAGATTGTTAATGGATTCGTTAATACTACGTTCAACATAGCCATCACTAGAGGTTACCCATGTATATAGTCTACTAGCCAGCCAAACATCCTGTCTCCATTCTGATAACTACCGTTGGCTGGTTTATGTATTTTGATATGTGGCCTGTGTTAGCTATCTAGATGGCCAATGTAATGCTTTATTCGAGTTCAGACAGTTCCAGACTATGATCTTTCTTAATGTGATTGCCAAAGGTATATTCCTTTAATCCGCCATATTGTAGTGTGTTGGTTAGGTAGTATAATCGAAATTACAAGTTGACGTCTTGTTATAGAAACAGAGCTAGAAACGTTAGCTAACATGCTACAACAGCAAGGTAGCCATGGTTGCCACATAGTTACAATCGGAATAGCTAGTTAGCAATTTCGTAATAAGATACAGAATTACGTTTGTTGTTTTGACAAAACATCGTGCTAGTTCAATTAGACTGCTATGTCTTCTGGTAACGTACATTCGTTGACAACTAAGGTCTGAATGTAATTGTGATAGCTAGCTACAGTAAGTTCGAATAACATGTAGCCTAGGCAGCTGCAAACTGGCAATACCTAGCCAGTTAGATTAGGTTATAATAGTGAGTTACTTTAAGACTGTGTCTGTCAATCAATAGGTTACCACTGGCTGATTCGGATGCATCCAGGTAGTAGTTTATACATGGACTGTCTTTCATTACAAATATCTGCAATCTCCCAGGATGCATATGTCTGATCTAACGAGGTTGAGGACTCCAAATACATTTCTGAGGAACTGACACTGTCATTGAAGTTGAAAGTCTAACTAAATTACTGCTCCTGCTCTGAATGGGGCTGTTACTTTGACTCAGAGGGACATTTGACTCTGAAGGATGTTATCAAGGCCTACTTCTAATTTATTGAAGCGTGAGTTAAAATGCTGGAAATGTGTGAAGAAACCAACCAAAGAAGTTGTGATATTTCTTCCAGATTAACATTATTTATTAATCGGCTGGTCGCCACCAGTGTGCCAAAACGTCTTTTTCCAGATTAAAAAAACAAGGATTACTTTTCTGCCCAGTCTGGAACAAGAACATGCATATGCTCTCGCTTGAGTTACACTAAGGAATAAAACACCATACTAGAAAGGGTTAGTCTTCAACTGACTTATTCACTTTTCCAACTTGATGGAGGTACTGTTGTAGACGAGTGACAGGGTGGCTACAACTGGATCACCTGGAGCTCCAGCCTCAGAGAAAGCCTCAGGTTGGCTGCTCTGAGCGGGACTATGGGTTCCCAAGCTCTTCAGATACTGCGGCAGGGGGTGTGGGCTTCACTAACTGGTGGCTGGTATGTGGATCCCCACCAGAGCACGTTCTCTAACTGCTTCCACCTGTACCTCTGGATATTCCTCCTGGCTTTCCCCTTCCTCCTGTACATGGTGAGTGTTCATCTGATTTCTGGAGATTAAATGGAAGAGATCATTTTATCAAACTGGATTAACTGAATCTGAATCTAGTTAGGCACACTTTTTATACTGCATTTAAACTGTTTCCTCCCACTGTTCAGGTCAAACAACTTCTTTTATCGCTGTGTAATATTTGAGCTTTTGAACACTGTCGTCCGTGTTTCTATTATGGAGGGTATTGATTATCTACTAGCCCTGCTATTTCTCTTAAAAGAATCTTTGAGGAGTGGCTGTTGTCTGTTAAAGAATGTCAAATAGATTCATGCCTCAATCTAGATGAGCTACTTCCTTTACCAGTATTGAGGACAAGGTGTTGTTTTACTGGTCTCCCAGTGGGCTTGCCTACTTTCTCCATTCCCAGTTCTGGACTCAATCTCTCCTCTGCTTCCCTCTATTAATCTGCCCACCAGTCGCTCCCTCCCAGCCTGGCGGTAGCTGGAGTGTACTGTGCTGTGGTGGCTGTCTTCTTCACAGCCATTAAGGCAGTGAACTTTCGCCTCCATGCCATGTTCGACCTGGGCGAAATCGTGGAGAAGAGGCAGGCCTCGCTCATAACCGATGCCCCACGGTTAGAAGAGGGGGATGATGGGTCGGGAGACCAAAACGGCACCCAACATAGGTACTGACGGGATTGTCCAAACACCTTCTCTGTCCAAACATGTTGTGATTGTAGACAGGTTTCAGAAGTATATTTTCTTGTAGGGATAGTAATGTCGGTGTGGAGATGACTGTGTTCAGAAAGGTGAACTCTACACCGCCAGTTCGCTGCAGCTCCCAGCACTCTCTGTTTGGACTTAACCAGGTGTCGGTAAGTGCTGGCTTTTAAAACACATGCATGTTTTTAACATACTGTAGCTACATGAAGAAACATGAACATTTAATGCTTAGGGATAATATGAGATTATTTTATTGATTTTATTCCCTAAAGTCAAATGTTCTATGTTACATTAAATTTTTTTGTTTTTTTCACATTTTTAGGAGTTCCTGCCCCAACTGGATGACAGTGGAGGCTCTAAGGGTAAACCGTTCTATTAACAGCACTCTAACCATGCCGTTGTGTTTGGAAAACAGATCTGTTTTTTCGTTTTCCAGCGTGAGAAGCTGTATATTCTTGATTGTTTTTCCACTTCTTTTAGATATCAAGGACCTGATGCGAGAGCAAGGCAGCAATAACTTCATCGTCACGTCAGCGCACCGGGACGTACTCCGTCACAGTTCCCAGGACCCCATCCGTAAGCCTAGCGTAGTAATGCAATGCAAATAGCCGGCTAATCTTGAAGTACTCGTATCTGTCGAACTACTTTGCAGATTAGAAGCAAACAAGCAATCATAATAGATGTTAAATAATTTTATATGCATTCACCACTACTGCATGTTGCTCTGAGTATGATTTTCCGCCTAACAACTAAAAGTTATCCCAAATTCTTATGTTATGCTACAATGTAGTTTTAAGGTTTTAAAATTGATTCTATTTGACTTATTTTATGACAGAATTGGCCAATGTTTTGTTGCATAGATTCATTAAATTCAATAAATTATTAAAATATTTCACCAAGATATTGCTAGCATCAGGTGGAAAATCGGAGTCTGGTATATCGTAAGCTCCCATAAAGGTTATGCACTATTTTTGTTTCAAGAGTTCTGTATTTTTAACAAAAACTCAGCCATCTAAGGCTGTAACTGTCAACACACTTATTTTGGTGAAAGGCAGAGATGATCATACTGTACGTTAGTGATAAGGTGGCAAGCTTTTTAAGAGGAAAGCTGTTCATGGTTAGTTGATCAGAAGGGGTAATTATTTACCCATATGTGAGTACTCTATAAATATGTCCACATTTGCACCAATATTTTCAGCCACATTTCATGGCTTTATGAAATGGTTTTAAATTGTGGTATGAATGGATTCACTGACAGGATTTAAATAAGTAATATTATGTACATATATGTACAAATAAATGTCTAGGCATTTTGAGTTCCACTAAATGCTGCAAAATGATATTTATTTGATCTGACATCAAACATTACAATAATTTCTGCAATATTTCAGCTATTTTGGTATTTTTCTGGGCTTTAACATTCCAGATGCAGCTAACATGGTCCAGTCCTGCTTGGCTGCTGCCCTAGGGGGAGAGTTTCCTGGTCTACGGGGAGCTGGAGCCAGCATGTCAGGGGGATTCGGGTGCTTGCAACCTGGGGAGTGTATCTCCATCCCCCCCTCCCCCTCCAGCCAGGAAGACATAGGAGACAAGGGTCAGCTGGAGGAGATCGAGGGGATGCTGGAGCAACTGTCTCAGCAGAGCCCAGAGGACGAAGGGATGGCAATGGGGGCCTACTCCCCGCTGGGGCCGTCGGCTGAGTCTGAGAGTCTGGGGGAAGCTCCCATCAGCCCTCTCATCAAGAGCAGTCTGAGTGAGGAGCTGAGCGAGAACCTGCTGGGGCTGGGCCTTGACCCGGCCACTTTCGCTCCAGGGACGGAGCACCCGGGCAGCCGCAGTGGGGTGGCCCTTGCCGCTGGCTCCACGGACAGCTGCTTCAGCGGCGGCGGGGCGGCCACGGACCGTGAGACCCTCAGCACGGTCAGCAGCTACCGCAGCGAGAAGACCGACTCCACCCAGCTGGAGAGCCCTTCTATCAGCCTGCCACAGAACACAGATGTAGGGGGCCCTGCAGAGGCCCCGGGCAACAATACCCCGGAGCCGGGGAAGGAGCCGGCGCTGTGCGGGGGCAGTGATACGGACGACTTGTCAGATAGCGAACTACTTCGCTCCCCCTCCAAAGAGCTCTCACGGGGCCTTGACAGGACACTCGTGGAGGGGGATGACTTGCCCCCTATCCCCTCCGATGTAGCATGCCCCCCTTCCCTTCATGACTCCTCACCCTCCAGCAGCGGGCCCTCTGATGCTTGTGATCCGGACCGGAGGGTCCCCCCACTCCCCCCTCCGCGGCAGGCCAGCTCAGTGCCATCAGGGCTGGCCCTAGGTCTGGTTTGTTCTGAGCCCGCTCTCCCCATCTCCTCCACCCCCTTCCTGCACTCGGAGCAGCCCTCCCTGCAAGCCCAGCAGGTGGTGCGCCCCAAAGACTTGAAGCTGCTGCGGACCGCCGGTGGCAGCGGCGCAGGTCACCGGCCGGGCCGCAGGAAAGCTCCGCGGAAGCGGTGCGGAGCCGGGAGCGGCAGTTTCGACTGCGGTTCCTACAGGCGGCACCAGAACCACGGGCAGCACCGCGACTACATCCCGGTGCGCAGCCGGCTCGGGGCCAAGGCGTACAGCGAGAGCTTGTTCGAGGACTCTAGTGACGAGGACGAGGACGACGACGGAAGCGACATGAGCGCCGGCTCCAGTCTGGGTTCCCAGAGGCGCTACAGTTCTGACGACTCCAGCTCCTCCACTTCATGCTACTCACCCGACCTGGCCAAAGCCGGCGTCGGCAACCCGCATTCCTCTTCTTCCGCCCAGCTGCCAACTCCCAGGGATGGAGAGCTGTCCGAGTCAGCTGGCCCGTCCCATTCGCACAGAGCGCAGCGGTCGGCCAGCACGGCCAGCGCCAAGACTCATGCTCGGGTACTCAGCATGGACGGGGCCGGCGGCAACCATGCCAACACGGCAGCCCTGCCCTCCACCGTTCTGACCATGGCCTCCTCCACGCCCGCACCGCGGCCCCTCACTGTCTCCAAGTCGGACCTAGAGGCCCGGACCAGCAACACAGATGGCTTCCCCGGTAGTAACCACCACCGCCTGGACTCTCTGGGAGGCTCCTGGGCCGGCAACCACACAGGCTGGAGGGCTGGGGAGCTGGTGGAGGAGGGAGCTGTTGGAGGAGGTGAGACATGTTATGCTTCCTAACTCAGATGGGCCAGGGTTGAGAAGTGGGGGCCAGTGTCTAAGTTGAGAACAGTGGGCCAGGGTTGACGAAAGGGTGCCTGCATTTCGAAAGTTTGCCTGTGTTCAGAAGTTGTGTTAATCTAGGTTGGAGTCCTCTGTGCCCATCTGTGACTGATAAAAAAAACTGATGATAGATCAGTGCTCATATGTTGGTAACGTTCTGAGCATGAACCCTGATCTTGAATGTATCTTGGTAAGTGCTGTACAGCTCTGAAATGTGGCACTGATTTTAACTTTTTTATGTTTAACCAACTATCCATAGATTTGGCCCCCGAGGAGGGTGGAAAACGGGACTCCTTGAGCAGCGTGAAGAGGACACAGGCCATCCGCAGGCGACACAACGCGGGCAGCAACCCAACACCGCCGCCCTCGACCATGGGCTCCCCTCCCAGGTTTGTTCATTTTAACGCATACACACTGGATGCTCTGCCGACCATTTAACCAATCAGGGCTGTATGTGCTTGGTTAATGCCCCCCTCCTGTGTCCTCCCAAAGTCTCCAGGACCTACAGCGTGCACGGACCTCCTCCCACTCACGGACCCGGACCTTGCCCTCAGCCTTACAGTTTGCCACCTCGTTGCTGCTGCCCAGCGGCCGGGTTCATGAGGCCTCCACTTTCGATGACACTACAGAGGGGGCCGTGCACTACTTCTACGACGAGGGCGGTGAGAGTTGGGCGGAGCTAGGCAAGGGCTAGCTTTACGGGGCACAGAAATAAATATTTTTCTTGTTTTACTGGTAAAAAGTAGGGGGAGGGGCATGTTGGGGTTCTCCTTTTTGTAGACTTAGCCTAAAGAGGAGCAAGAAATATGCCGCTTTGTCAGCTTGACAGTAATGCATTTGAATTTGCATTGCTAATGACTGTCCTACTTCCCGGTTTCCACTGGAGTGGATGCTCTCCCTTCATGTTGTTGTTGTAATGCTGCTGTTTCTTTTGCAGGAGTGAAGAGATCGTACACGTTTGGACCTGCTGGAGGAGGCTATGAAGACCCAGTGGCGTAAGTCACTCCATTCATCATTTTATTGCATGAATAAGAACAACAACAGTTCAAGCATCGGCTGCCTTTATTAGTCCTACCACAACATGTCAATGTATTCTAATTCTGAACTCTTAACTAGGCCAGTCCAAGATGCCATTTGTGTGTGTTAGATCATTCTGTTGCTTCATGACCAAGCTACCAGAACTTGACGTCTCATTTAGAATTTTCAGATCAAATTGGCACTGCGCTGCACATCTGAGTCATGTTCAAACATAATCTCTATATTTGATGTAGCTGCAGACTAGCAGATTAATAAGTGTTTCCCCCAAAAAGAAAATGTTTCTCCAATCGGGCACTATAACGGGAGCGTGTTTGCCAATTGCAGTTTGCCTATTTTAAAACAAATATCAGCTAATCGATTGGTACATCCCTATGTATGACGACATTGTTCAGAATTTTATAAAAAATCTCATCCTGACGATTCTCTCTTCCTTGTTAAGATAACCACTAATAATATAATTTAATTTACCTCAGAGAACGAGAAAGGCAGTCCCAATCGTCCAGCTTCACCTCCACCGATGTCCAGGAGGGGGCACCGGCACTCACCATGCTTCAGCCCAGGCCTGTGGTTCTTCAGGGCATGCAGGTGCGCAGGGTGCCTCTGGAGATGTGCGAGATGCCAGAGGTCAGACACCGGTTACCTTCTCTGGCAAAATGATTCACCCTGTGGACATCGTTGTGTACTCTTGTAAATGTGGCAAACGAATTTCATGAGCAAAATGTTTCGCTTCCTTTTTACGCAACATCTGCAGTTTGACCTGGACCATGAGTCTATCCACGAGTCCCAGGAGAACACACTGATGATCGAGGAGAAGGCCAAGCCCAAACAGTACTACCGTTTCTGGGTGCTGCCAGGGAAGTGGCTTAGGGTGCGCTACGACCGCCTGGCTCTGCTGGCGCTGTTGGACCGGTAAAAAAAATCAACTCACTTCTAACATAAAATATCATCCTGATGTTTCTCGTTCATATAGAGGGTGGAGCTGTCATTTCTTAGAAAGATGTGCTGTGGAGCAACAGGGTTTCTTCTGCCATTTTTCTTGAAAGTCAAGTAAACTGGGGATTTTGGCAACCGCAGGTAGCTGTGATTTACCTCCTAACATTTATGTTCCGATATGCAGGAACCGAAGCATAGTGGAAAACGTGTTTGCGGTGTTGCTGGCTAGCATGGTGGCCTTGCTGGGCTTCCTGCTGCTCCTGGAGGGCTACTTCAGGGACATCTGGGTCTTCCAGTTCTGCCTGGTCATCGCCAGCTGCCAGTACTCGCTGCTAAAGGTACAGTGATGAGTCCGGTTGAACTACAGGCACATTGTTTAGACCAGCTGTTACTTTGTAGTGACTGTTAAAATGTCTCTGTCCACGTTCGCAGAGCGTTCAACCGGATGCAGCCTCGCCGATGCATGTGAGTAAATGTGGACATTCGTTCCTCTGTCCCGGTCCTTAAAGAGTCGGTTCCATGGATAAGGTTCCATTGTTTTGTCTGCACAGACTCACGACTGTCTGGTCTCACTCACCAGGGTCACAACTGGGTCATCGTGTACAGTCGGCCCGTCTACTTCTGCTTGTGCTGCGCTCTCATCCGGTTGTTTGACCTGGCTGGGCACTCGGAACACCTGCAGCCTTTCTCCCTCTACGGTATCACCTTCTTCTCCGGACACTTCCTGCTCTACGCCAGGGACGTGCTGATAGGTCAGTGGGCTTGATGACTTGTAGCTGTGTGGTTCTGCTTAAAATGGCAAACGGCAGAAATACTTAATATTTTCTGCGTCTTCCTCTCTCTTTGTCCTCTCCAGTGTTCGCCTTGTGTTTCCCTGTCATTTTCCTGTTTGGACTACTACCTCAGGTCAACACCTTCCTCATGTGTCTCCTGGAGCAGGTGGACATGCATGTTTTCGGGGGAACAGGTAAAGCAGCGCCACAAAACAAGGTCTAGTTTAATAATGACGCCATTTTGTTGTTCTTTTGGAGGGCTGCTTGTTGACGCGCGTTCTTCTCTACAGCCACCACCAGCCCACTGTCGTCCATCTACAGCCTTTCTCGCAGCGTTATTGTGGCAGCTTTGCTCTACGGCTTCTGCTTGGGTGCTATCAACGCTCCCTGGGAACACCCTCACGTGCCGGTGCTGTTCTCCGTGTTCTGCGGCCTGCTCCTGGCCCTCTCCTACCATCTGAGTCGCCAGAGCAGCGACCCGGTCATCCTGTGGTCAGTATAACTGAAGCCACTGTTCCCTCTCACTGTTTGGCCAACAGGAAGATTAACGTTGACGCTAGCTCTGGTAGTCTAAACTGGACTGTGTTCAAATCCAGCCCACTGCTCTCTTAGCATAAACACCACACACACACACCTTGTCTAAGAAAACATACAAATGCCTAAACAGAATGTTAAGTGTTAACATGCTAATCATGGTGTCTTCTTAGTTGGTAGCTGACATTCCCTGAATTGTTGTGATTGTCCTATTGCACATTCCTCACTGTATGCGTTGCTCTCCTAAGGTCTCTGGTCCGATCCAAGTTCTTTCCTGAGCTGGAGAGTCCGACCCCCGAGGAGCCTCCTCTGGAGATCAAAGACCCCCTGCCTGAGAAGCTACGCAACTCAGTGGTAAGAGCCTGACACACGTAGTGCACTACTTTGGATCAATGTACATATAGAACTACTCTATCAAACAACATATGAACCATTCAAGAAAGTGCCAGAACAAAGTAAAGAATACATAGAAACCATTCAAAATGGACATTATATCTTTTGCGATGTGTTTTACAGAAAGAGATTTTCCACTCAGACTTGGTCATGTGTCCTGTCATGGCCGTCATCACGTTTGCCATCAGTGCCAGCACCGTGTTCATCGCCCTGCAGGTCAGACAGCCTGCTCATGTTGGCTCAAGAGATGGGATGTTTATGTTTTAACAGGAATGTTAGCTGTATCATTTTTCCTCCTGTCTCAAAGTAGGATAGCAGACAGGTGAGGATCATGTATTTGGGATCCTCCTGACTATTCCTATCGAACACGCCATTACTATTGTCAGGTGAACACCGTCACCATTCAAAAACCTTTCTTTATTAATCTCTAAAACTTGTACCGTACACCTAACCCCTGAAAGTGGCGGGATATTTTCTTGTTTTGATTGCATGCTTCCAAATGTCAGAATCTTTTGAGGGTGTTCGTTTAACATTTATCCTTGCCCCAACTCTATGTCTAGTCAGCACATCCTGTGCTGTGAGTTTCTTACCCTCTGTATGACCACTGTTATTAGCAGTTTAATATTGACACTTTATTCCCCTTTTAGCATGTGGAACACCATTTCAGGGTCTATGAGGGCTAACACTTTAATTTTCTACCATTTGTAACTGCATTAGGAACTGAAACACCAAACCATAATGCCGTCTTACGCCAAAAATATGGTGAAAATTGGCAGCCCTTTATTATTTCACCATCCATATATATGTTTCTTAGTCCCCACCAGTACAAATCAGAAAAACACTAGAAAAGCCACTTTCAGGGGTTGGGTTTATGGTAGAAGTTTCAGTTAGTTTTAGAGATTGATGAAGAAAGGTTTTTGAATGGTGGTGGCGTTCAGCTGACAATAGTAATGGTGTGTTCGATAGGAATAGTCGGGAAGATCCCAAATACATGATCCTCACCTCTTGTCTCCTATCTTAGAGATGGGAGAAAAAATGTATTCTGCAATATATCACAGGGGTTTGGACACCCCTGCTTCATGCATGAGATGATTACGTTCACCAACTATACTTCTGTGATTGAACCCACAGGCGCACTATCTGCACACAATGAGTCGCTGGAGAGCAACTTGGCAGGATAGATAATCTGATTTATCTAACCCAAATCCCGGGCAGCACAATGCCATTTTGCATACCCATAGTCAGGCTCGAATCCATGACTATCATGAGTGTCGTGCAATGCCCATTTTGTTTGAGTGGTCTTGTATAATATAATTGTTTCAAATGCTGATACTGCCCTTTGTTACTGTGTTTTAAGGTAAAACTGTAGCCTGAGGCTGTTAGCCAGCCAGAGGATCATGTTGGTTGTTAAATTACTTTGATGTCCAATAGGCTTAATGTATATATTTTTTGTAATTCCTTTACTAGTGTATGTATAACTGTGTGTATGTGTGTGTGTAATATATATATCTATCATAGTAGTGTGACATTTTTGGTGAATTACCTTTTCAATGTATTCATGTCAAACATTTTACACATTTAAAATCCAGTAATAACACTTGAAAGTTTTTAAAACACTTCAGACCCCTAAACAGCTCAAAGTCGATGTGCTGGTCATGTTTCTGACACAACAGTCACTCTAAACAGCGCGTTCCCAATACAGCCACCATAAGTGTCTGGATACATTTAATTAAGTCGATTGGAGAATAAATGGGACAAATAACGATCAGGAAGTTAACCAAACGACCTCCCCTGGATTTACCTGTCATTTAAAAAATGCAGTGACGTCACTACCGGTATACATTTCCGGACACTTTCGGTGGACGAGTTGGGAATTGCCGAACGCAGTGAGAAGGTGTCTCAGAAATAAAAACACAAGGTCTGGTAAGAATGCTATATTTTGTATTTTTTTTGCACCTTCAGAAGTAGATTACAAAAACAAAGGTCTGGTGAGTGTTCTCTTCAGAGAATTTTTACAACCAATCACGAGTTTGTTTAGGAGATGCGTACACTTTGGCAGGAATTGTGCTCACTCTTTTTAACGAAGTAGTAGTGGAAAGGCAGTGTCGTCCCTTCCCTTTCCTTGTTAAATTTCCGGTCCATCCCCTGTGCTAAACAAAATTGTACAAACGTCCATACTGTAGCCATTTAAAGATTGCGGAAGTAGCCATCTGGCTTGCGAGACAGTCGGAAAAATGACTGGCACAAAGATTTTGATCTGTTCAGGGGTCTGTAGTGTTCCTTTAAAATGATTTCCATACTTTTGTTATACCATTCAATGTTTATGGCAGTTTATTGTCATTAGGTGGACTGTTCAGTATGTTCAAATTATGAAAAGAAGCTGAACATTGCAATATTGATTCAGATTACATTCACAATTGTGAGAATTGCAATAGATATCGTATCGGCACAAAATTATCGTGAATAAATTTCATCGAGGTCCCTTGCAATTCCTAGCCCTAATCCTACCATTAAAATCTAATTGGACGAGAAGGCAAGAGGTCCCTCCCCTCTGATCTTCTCCTCCAATGGGTATTGAGAGGAAGATGAGGTGACTCTAAAAGCTGGTGTCCCCCTGTAGCCTGCTCTTAGTTGGATCCTGTACACGGTGGCAGGGGTGGTGGGCTTCCTCACCCACTACCTGCTCCCTCAGCTCCGCAAACAGCTGCCCTGGTTCTGCCTGGCACACCCTGTGCTCCGCTCCCGGGAATACAGCCAGTTTGAGGTCCGCGGTGAGTAACGACGCGCCAGTAGTGATACCCCTCACATTTACACATGCTCAAGAAACGTCTCAAGGCCCAGTCTTTGTTCTTGATGGTTCGTCACTGCCTTTTTTCCACCCAGACGCCGCCCAGCTGATGTGGTTTGAGAAGGTTTACGCCTGGCTGCAGTGTGTGGAGAAGTACGTCATCTACCCGGCTGTGGTGCTCAACTCCCTGACTACGGAGGCCCAGCGTGTCAGCCTGAAACCCAATGAGCTGGACATCTAGTAAGCAGCCATCTCATTGGTTCCCAGTTTCCTGTTTCTAAGAAGGCTTTGGTATTGTAATATTGCGCTTTCTCCTCCAGCGGCCGTGCTCTGTTCGTCTCTCTGGCTGGTATGAAGCTCCTGCGTTCATCCTTCTGCGCCCCATCACTGCAGTACGTCACGCTGTGCTTCACCGTCCTCTTCTTCCTGTTTGACTACCCTCACTTCTCTGAGACTTTCCTGCTGGATTACTACTTTATGTCCATCGTCTTCAGCAAGGTACCCTGGTTTATTCTACCAGCTCGTACTAAATAGTTTTTTGAGAACAGTATATAGTGACTATTCTAAGTTGTCTGGTTTCTGACTGCTGGATTGTCTTGTTTCTCCTGACAGCTGTGGGACTTGTTGTACAAGCTGCGTTTTGTTCTCACCTACATCGCTCCCTGGCAGATCACCTGGGGCTCGGCCTTCCACGCCTTCGCCCAGCCCTTTGCCGTTCCTCGTATCCTTCTCAACTGACACTGTGGTATGCCCGAACTGACAGGGTAAATCTCAAACGAGGAAGAAGTCTTTGCATTTCCAGATGCTCGTTTACCGTCAACGAAGTGTGAAATAACACTGTGTGTTTACATTTAAACTTTTAACATCTATCATTTTGCAGATGCTTTTATCTAGAAAGACAGGTCCAATTATGGATAATTGCAGTGTTTAGCATTTAGTCATTAGGCGTTTAGTCATTAGGTATTTAGTCAGATCCCATCTGCAGCTGCTACAACAACTGTTAAAGAAAGGATTGCACAATAAACATAATGTCTGTAGTACAATTACAGCATTGACTATTACACCTCTATACTGCTTGGATGTGTTTGTCTCTTCAGTCTCTGACAGGAAATTATTTCATTGTGATTTTACTTGTGTTACCTGGTGTGGCAGAGTTCAACCACCAGGCTGTGCCAGTGTCCATTGTGTCTCAGAGCTCCTTAACCCTTCTCCTGTCAGACTCGGCCATGCTCTTTGTACAGGCAGTTTTCTCTGCCCTGTTCTCCACCCCTCTGAACCCTGTCCTGGGCAGCGCTGTATTCGTCACCTCCTACACCAGGCCAGTCAAGTTCTGGGAAAGAGACTACAAGTGAGTTCCTACTAGGGATGAGCTGAATATCCATATCTGTACTCGGAATGGGCGTGGCCTTCCCAGTAGTGGGGCGGAGCTATCCGGAAGCAGTTAAATTCAGCCTGACATCGATTTGGTTTGCACAGCAATTGCAGTATGTTTGATAAAAACTTTGCTCTGTACCTGAAGTTGGAGGCTGTTTTGTAACTAGTTTAGTTCTGAATGTAGCAATTTCTGAGCAAACGTATCGATTTTAGCTTGAATGAAACACTTCCGGGTAGCTCTGCCCACCTCCGAGAAGGCCACGCCCATTCCGAGTATGGCTACGGACATTCAGCTCCTACCTAGTTCCTACCATTTCACGAGTCCTGGAGAGTTAGAGATGTGTGTTCACTTTTTTGGTCACGTTATCTTGCTAAAACATTGCAAGAATCAACCAATGATTTGACACCACTTTAACCATGCCATCAACTCATGTGCAGCGACGTCATGATGTGGTTATTTGATATGTAAAATATACAAGTGTTTTAAGATATGCCTGACTGCTGCAGATTCTGAGCAGCTGTGTTGTCACCAAGGCAATTGAACGTAGTTATGGTTATTGCAACCAGACCTCTGAAATGTTTCAGACCTCTTAAAGAGCAACTTGCAGGTTAAATTGATATCTGAATTAATAGTTAATGTTTTTGGAAGGGGTCTTTTAAAAAGACATATGTAAGAATTTCTATGTTACACAAAACATAAAGCAGGATTTTGATGAAAATGTGCCCATAATAAACCAGGCTCCGCCCGGCTAGCAACGCGTCATATGACGTAGGCAGAGGTAAACACGAGCTGCGCTTTGCTCTCTCATTGCATTTGTCGATCTAGTTAGCGCGAGATATAGAGAAAGTCTTACAGTAGCCGTAATCGTATCAGCTTAGTTTCACTTTCGTTTTCATCTGTAATTTGAGCATGAGTTTGACAGACTACCTCGCGTTACGTCACTTCCGATCTGTGATTTATAGATGTAGATGTTATTGTTAATTACAATTTTATCTCTAAATATCGTTTTTGGCAGATATACATTTCTCCAGTCTCGTTGTTTTTCATTACTGTACACTATTCTAAATTGAGGTGTCCAATCTGCAAGTTGTTGTTTAAGAACAAGAAAAAATACAGACATTTGTAGAACCTCTGTCACCCTGGTAACCTAACACCTGTCCCTGTAGCACCAAGCGGGTTGATCACTCCAACACGAGACTGGCCACCCAGCTGGACCGCAACCCAGGTCAGGCCCGCCGCAACCTTTTTCATTTAGTAATTAATGCACAGGTTATTGTACCTATGAAACATCTCCACGCTCACGCCCCCGGGTCCCCTCTTCCACCTCCCAGGTGCAGATGACAACAACCTGAACTCCATCTTCTACGAGCACCTGACTCGCTCACTGCAGCACAGTCTGTGTGGGGACTTGCTGCTGGGCCGCTGGGGGAACTACACCACAGGAGACTGCTTTATCCTTGCCTCGGATTACCTCAACGCCCTGGTGCACATCATCGAGATCGGCAATGGCCTGGTCACCTTCCAGCTGAGGGGGCTGGAGTTCAGGGGTGAGAAGGACCTTGAGTGTTGGTGGTAGAAATTACTTTTTAATAGGAGTTTAATATATGTTAGTCATTGTGCAGATGCTATTATCAAGATTGACTTACACTGCTTAAAGGACTGTTCCACAGTAAATTGGATTCATAGTATATAGCATATACAAACGTTACCATAGATGATTTATGACACATTTTTTCTTTTTCAATATATCAGAGAAAAGCCGATAGTATATTTCAGTTCCTTTCGCATCCACTGGGGGGCTTCTGTATCCGTCTAAACTTGAGCTACCACAACTCCCAGAATTCCAAGTAAATTTAGTGCCCGTCCCCGTTTGAACGCACGACACAGAACATGGGCAATTCAACAGCACACTTCTGTAGAGCTTGACACTAGAAAGTTATACATATTTGTGTTTGAAATTGTAGTCTAATTTCTATTCATCATGCCCATTTGGTGTTCTGTACCTGGTTGCAGAAAGGGATCTACGTGCTAAATTAACCAGCGCTAAAGCCTGAAAACGGCTGAAAAGTTTCTTAAGCTAGAAAGAGTAGCCTATAGTAAGGTATAGTAATTTACCCACTCAGCTAGCTACTAAATACAGCTGGCACACTACACATACAGTACAATAACATTACCACAGACACGACGTGTGCTCCATTATCAAGGTACAGAAAATGGGTTTAATAAACTTACTCATCTGTTAATTGTCCTCTTGCTACGTCTCTTTCCGTGTGTGCTGGAAAACTTCAGTGATACAGTGGCGCATATGTGGTCGTCAGTCATTTTTGGTTCAATCCTAAAGTTTGTCCACGATCCCATTCATTGTAGCAAATGGTTTATTCTTCAGTAGAAATGGATGGACATATTCCCACAGAAGCACTTAGGCAATTAGAATTTAACCGCGTTTCAACTGGATTATCGGGCTTGGAACAAGGAAGCCAGCATTGTAGTTCTATACATACTGAAAAACTCATACCACCTCGTCTGTTTAGCATTAAAACGGCTGATAGAAACGTCACAGAAAGACAAGCTATACCTTAAAAAATCAAGGACAACCGAGGCTTTAAGGAGTAGGTTTGAAAGCCAGATCAGTATAACAGGGATGCTTATTTTCACGACAGAATACATGCCTATATTCATTTTCCTGTCTCCAAAGTCCATTCGAAACACACGGTGACGTCAGCGTGTGAAAATTCCCCTCGAAATTACACTAACCAGGCATGGGTGAAACATATCTCACTGTTCTACAAATGTCTGGGAGAAGCAACTAGCACCTCCAGATAGCTGTAGGGTGAAGTTTCCCTTTAAGGACACTAAGACATTTGGCCAAATCAATTTTGCTTCCCTAACCACTGAGCCACCTAACACCCCTGTGGTCAGCATTTAACTCAATTATTTCGAACTCGTCTCACTTTCTCTGTCCTGCCCCTCCCATCCAGGGACATACTGCCAGCAGCGGGAGGTGGAGGCCATCACTGAGGGGGTGGAGGAGGACGAGGGCTGCTGCTGCTGTGAGCCGGGCCACCTTCCCCACATGCTCTCCTTCAACGCAGCGTTCGGTCAGCGCTGGCTGGCCTGGGAGGTGGCGGCCACCAAGTACGTCCTGGAGGGCTACAGCATCAGCGACAACAACGCCGCCTCCATGCTGCAGGTGTTCGACCTCCGCAAGATCCTCATCACCTACTACGTCAAGGTAAAGCCCTCGCCAGAGCTTACAGTTTACATTCAGATGACATTAGGCGACCTGTTGTCCGACCAGTCTGAAACTCCTGGTTCCTCCACTGCAGAGTATCATTTACTACGTGAGTCGGTCTGCTAAGCTGGAGGCGTGGCTGGCCAACGAGACGGTGCAGGATGCGCTGCGGCCGTGCCTGAACCCTGCGTACGTGGACAGCGACCCGACCTTTAACCTAAACATTGATGAGGACTATGACCACAGGGCGTCTGGAATCACCCCCAGCGCCTTTTGCATGGTCTACCTGGACTGGATCCAGTACTGCAACAGCAGAAGGCAGACGGTTAGTGCCCCTGGAATTTGCTGTGGTCACTGTCAATCCATGTTAGATTCATCAGCCATTTCCATGTTACTATGATGTTTTTCTCCATGCCTGTGCCCCTTTTCAAAGTTATATGACCTGTAAAATGTCAGCCTGTCAATCATTTATACCTTTATGAACATTTGTCTGTGAAAATTGATAAAAACTCTGGGTATGGCTTAGTGCTGTGTAGGGGTGCAACGGATCAAAAAACTCACGGATCGGATCGTTTTTCGGATCAGAGTCACGGATCGGATCATTTTTCGGATCAGCAAAATAAAAAAATATAAAATAATTGGAATTTGGGTTAGTTGATTTTATTTTTATTTTATTTAACCTTTACTTAACCAGGTTAAGTTGACTAAAAGCAATTTCTTATTTACAGCAA
>JACXGM010008810.1:0-28418 GCA_016801145.1 Umbra pygmaea | reverse complement strand
GTCTGAAACTTAAAGAAAAATAAAAAGAACTCAACAGAGCCTTTCGCATTTCTGATCGGATTGTAAAGTTGAACATCCTCCCTGCTTGGCTGAGAGACACACACACACACACACACACACACACACACACACACACACACACACACACACACACACACACACACACACACACACACACACACACACACACAAATCAGCCCTTGATTCTGAACTAATCCGAGGATAACAAGAAGAGAGGCTCTGGTACGTCGGCGGGCATTTTCGAGAGGCTTCACTATGAACCACTGGGGTACGACTATTCAAAGCCCGTACAGCCCAGTGGAAATAAAGTCTGTCACAGAAGAAGCCCCTCTGTGCTTTTCTCCGTGTAGCACCATAAGTAACGCACAGACATTCTGCACTGAGAACGACGCAGTCCTGTTAATTCCTTCAGCTGAGCCTGTGGTTGCCTCCGGCTGCCGTCACATAGATAATATGGAAAGGTGATCCTAGAAAAGTGGGTGTGCAGTGAGATCGGGGGGAGTGCCCGACTGAAGAGCTGGGTGAAGTCGAGCACAGACGACCGCAGAGCTGATTCCCCTTTAGCAGACTTGATTTCCCTCAGCAGACCTTGACAAAATCATTGCAGCTGTTGGTTTTTAATCACCCACACCCCACAGATAAACAGATCAACATATTGGTTTCTGGGTTCTGCTGAAAGACATTTCGAAACATTGGTTGAATCGGTTGCAATGATTAATGACGCATTAGTAGCTGATCTGCTGTCCCGCTTCCTGGTGTCTCAGAGTGAGCGAGTCTTCCTCATGCTGTTAGCGTCTTTCTTTGATGAAATATTTGTGTTGTAGGGGTGGATTGGGAATCCAGTGTTAGTGCCGCGTGTGTGCTACTTACACTGAAAGGGAAACTGTTTCTGGGCCCACGATTTGTTTGCCTGTGTGGTCGATGATTGCAATGACCGTGCCGCTAAACCAAACGTGACTCACACCTCAAATAGGAAATGCCAAGTACTGTGTTTCCCGCCTTCAGATTAGTCAGATCATCGTAGCACTTTCCCTTATCCTCTCATGCTCTTTTTCTCTCGATTCCTCACTCACAAAGTTGTAGATATTGCCAACGTCAATCGGCCCCTCTGAGGGCACACTGTTATCTGATTCTCTGTGGTCACGGAGCCTCTCTTAACGCCTATGCCCTCTGGTTTAGATCTACACTGACTGGGCGAACCACTACCTGGCCCGGTCCGGTTGCTCTCGTCTCATCAAGGACCTGACCATAGACATTGCTGACGGAGTTCTGCTGGCAGAAATAATCCAGATCATCGGTGAGTAAAATGCACACACGTTCATGAAAACACACATAAAAACAAACACTTAGGAGGTGAGTTACTCTCGATTTAACCACAGTTGTTAGGCCTCCATATAACCAAGCTATTAAACAGACATTCAGGCCAAACGTAAACGCTTTATCTTCATTCACGACTAAGAAAGGCGAGAATCTACTGCTCTGGCAGCTCGCTACACAATGATTGTAAACTATTTATGCTTCTATTAAAGCATGTGTCTCCCATATGTGTCTTTTAGCTCGGATTGGCTTGTGCTGATTTTTCTTCTTCTGTTTTTTTTCCACCTCCCGGGCTGTCTTGAAACTTTAGCCTTACTCTCCAGAAGAGACAATGGCCCAAGATCTCATGTCAGTAACACTCAGGCAACAGCTGATGAATTAGTGGAGAAAGAAGTTTTTCTTTTCCCAAACTTTCACTGCTCTATATTCCGGGCTGGGGGCATTCCTACAAACACACTCACTGACACGTTTCCAGAGATCTGACTGTCCTGACGCTTAGTTTGGTTCTGAGGGTTTGCTCATGTTAAGAAGGGCACTGGTGCTTAAGCGGGAATGTTGATGTTGCCAAGGTTTTACACAGTTTTCTTCTTCTTGCAGCAAATGAAAAGGTGGAGGACATCAATGGCAGCCCCAGGAGTCAATCGCAAATGGTGAGTCTGCCGTTTCACTCTTTTGTTTTTGTAGGCTACACAAGGTAGCATTACTTATGGACAGTTTATTTGAGTGTGTTTGTACTGAAATGTTAGCCTGGGTTAAGAATTGCAATACATTTTAGAACATGCATTTTAATTAGATGCCACAGTTGTTCCTATGGAACAGAAACACAGTCTACAGTGGAATCCAACACTAATTCATTGTTCTTTCACATCGGTGATCTGTTTTGGCACCTTTTCCACAACTGTAACTTGAAATAATGGGGCTCTATCATACTGTCTGAGAGGAGGTTTAGTAGACACTGTGCTTGTTGACCAGGCTGTCTGTATTGGAGTAAACTCAGCAGGGCTGGTCTTAGGCTGGTGTTAGGCCAAAGCTCTGTATTTGTTTCCAGTGCTGTGTGTCACCCACTCTGATTGGTCACTAAGGGATCTGTCCCACAATGCCATTGGCATGCAGGTCCAGACACTAGGAACCCCTGTTCATGGGGGATTTGGTCCAGTGTGTGTGTGTGTGTGTTTCACTCTTTGTCTCAGTCACTCAAAGCCCATTGATCCAACACCTGCTTAAACCACAGAGGCGGTGCCAGCTCTCGAGCTCAGAAGGGAAACTTGACTTTGAGGAACCACGTCTTGCTTGTGGCTCAGGGTCGACATGAGCAGAGGAAACATCTGACGCACACACACACTGCTGCACCGAGCCGCCCTGGAGAGATGAACACACCGGTACTCAGATCACAGTGGATTTATGGCAAGGCGTTAAGGGTCAAAGGGCAAATCAGGAACACCTAAGGTAACGGCGGATAGTTCAAGATGTTCTCTGAATGTGGACTGGAAATAGCTAGTTGGAGAATGAAGCGGTACCATATGCCATTCATCATTGTCGGTAGATTTTCCCGGTCTGGGACTGTTTGTAATTGAGTTATATAACCTATCTGCTGATGGAAAATGTACATGCAATGGACTGGATCTTTGTGTAATGTTGAAGAGTTGTGTGATGTCCGGAACAGTCTAGAAAGAACCTGAATACTAGTGAAGTTGTATAGAAGTGCCTGTTCTGGTGGAAGGTTTCAATTTTGTCATACATTTCATCCGTGCTGCTGTATCTGTGTAAATTTCTGTAAATTTATTAGCATTGTGCAGCATGTACTTTGTTTCACAGAACTACATACCACAGCAACACTTAATGTCACGTACTGTAAGTGGAGTTTAGAAAGTAGCAATTAAAATATGTACAGGAATAACGTAATAAAAGGTGAAAGATATTTGACCTCCTTGAAAAACCTTTTCGTAAGTTCTTGGCTGTATATCCTGTCAGCCCCATACTACCATGTTTCCTGAGCAGGGATATGATTTATTCCTTAAATCCTTTTCATTGAGCATTATTTAGCCTCTAGTTGTCTAGCTGAACAAATGGAGCACTCCTATCAGCTGGCATTTCTCGTTTGCCTGAGGAAAAAGGAGGAACAGGCTTCTCTCCGACAGTCTCTTCTTCCTATACTTTCCAGACGGAATTGCACGCATAATAAACTCTCTCTTATTGATCTCACTCTGCTCAGGTTGGCTAATTAATCTGGCTGTGAGAGAATGTGGATAAACACTCGTTTGAGGGCAGCCAGTCGCACACTAGGGAACGCTAATTGACCCCATTGCGTTTGTTCTCTGTAATTAGAAGGCCAGGAGTTAGGGTATCCTGGCAAGTTGGGGGTAACAGGGGTCAGGTAAAGCAGAGAGCAGGAATACATGTGAGGAATGGTGGCGAGGTCCGGTGGTCAGATTCTGGAATTCCGCATTTTCCCAAACGTGCCTCTTGGCATGTTTAGGGTTTACTGGGAATTGGAATTAGATTCGGGATTCTCAGCAGACCGCATTCAGGCCACATCCTTACCCACAATGCAGCGTGGTCCCAGTGGGGGGAGTGGGCGGCGACCGCTCATCAGATGCTTTGACAAATGAGGATGATCTTTTTCAAATATTGTACTCTGATTGTGTCTGGTCCAGAACTGATGTACTGTTCATTCAAACATATCTTCAGAGCCTGGTGTCCTTCATCCGCTCTTTTAAGATGTCACTTTCACAACTTGTTTTGGGCTACATGAGCCTGTTTTCCGTTGACCATATCAAAGCGCACGCTACCGTTCCACGCCAACTGGTCGAGCACAGTGTGGGTTGTGTTTCCACAACCGATTGGAGAATGGTTTGCGCATTGTAAGCTTTTGACAGCTTTTATTTGACAGCGTTAGAGAGAATTGCGCACTACTATACAATGACTAAAAAGAGAGGTAAACAATTGTAAGCCTCAACAATTTACAGAAAATCAAAATAAAGTGATTGGTAGAACAACAATACCAGGCAACTTGTAAGTCTGATTCAAACAACTGTTTGCAAAGAGAAGTAATATGGTGTAATGGGGTGTAGATTTTCACTTGTGATATGGCAACTTCCTCTTTCAGAGACCCACTGATAAAAACAATGTCTGTACACTATTTCATGTTTTGTTACACACAAAAGCAATGCCTAAAATTCATGACAGTTATGAAATACAGACCTGTGTATGAATCGCTGCTATTCCTGCTGAAATGGCAAAGTTAGAAATAAAAGGATTAAAATCATTGTACCCATTGATATTTGTATGTAATGATGGTATAAGTGCATATAAGGTACATTTAAATTTAGAATCCTCAAGGAAACGTGTCAATTCAAGTAAAGAAACCAATGAACACTGGCTGTTGAATTTCTCCGTTAGTAACCCCACCCACCCATCCGCTTTGTCCAGGACAAGTACTAGGTATTATTTTCCTCTGATATAGACCGGTATGTTCTGCTCTCCAGCGGGGTGGATATAGATGGGAACACCATCCGTACCGTGATGGGTGCGGAATGACGTGGTATGGTACTGTAATGGAAAAGAGCCAATAAAGCAGTTGTACTGCATTCAGACTTATTATTATTACATTTAGGTGATCCTACTGCAGTTTCCAGTAGGTTTAAGTAACTCTGGCTTTATGCCATGATTTCCAGTATTATTCAAATTTAGTGGGACTTGGAAAAGTGTTACCAGTGGTGATAATGTAGCCAAGTGCTTAGGGCATCTGATTGCTGAATGAAAGTCCCCAGGTCCAATCCTCCAACCTCCAAGGTGAAATCTTTATGAATCTGTCCGTGAGTAAGACAGTAACTCTAATTGCCCCGAAGTAATTTCTACACAAGAATTGCCTGGTAAAGGTAAAGTTAACACATAAAAAAATATATAAACTTGCTGTGGAAGAAGTTATTTTTAGACAGAGAATGACAGGGTGGTTTGTTGAAGGTCACATGGAGCAGAAACACTTAGCCTTCTAACACTACAGTAATTGTTGTCATTGGCTATTTGCTGATTTTTATTTACATGCAAATACCAGCCTGTCTTTGGGTGCACCCCCAGTGTCTATAGTGCTTAGTAGGTAATAAGGTAATTTTTATTATTATTATTTTTTATAAAGAATCAAAGTCCTGGGACTGGGATGCTTGCATTGCTCTAGCAAAACATGAAATAAATCCTAATATTTTACTTCAGAAAGAGGCTCATATTCCAAAGTGAGGTGTAGTTATTTAGTTTATACTTCCTTTGCCTAGTCCTGGGAGGCTAAACCAATTAACTTTTATTAAGGACGAGTAAATCTATCCATCTGTTAGCATGTGGTTGGGGAATAAACGAGGGTCCATCGTATCCACCGATTTACATGACAATTCTAATAAAGTTTTGTATTCAAGTTCATAGATTGATCGTGTAAATGTAATATGAAACGTGGGATTCTCTTGTGGTTCTGGAACATCTGCACCATGGTGACGCACCACCTGCTGACTTGATTGGCCGACACCAGCTGTCCATCGCGTCGATGTGAGCTGAGGGAATACAGCAACAAATGGCTGTTCATAAGGAGAAGCTGTGAGTGACCGATGTCATCACCGTGCTGATATAGTTTAAGTCATTGTTGACCTGGGACACTGTGTTCCCTGTTTAACAATACAATTGTAAACTCACATTATTACTGCCACTCAAGTCACTAGTTAACAGGTCACACACCTTGTCTCCAAGGTAGAAATAAGTGCCTAAATGGCAAAGATGAAAAAAAAATGGAATTGTTCTCTTTAATCTTTCGTTAACATAAATGTGATCTGTTGGTCCCTATCCATCTCTCATCAATGCAGGTCAGGCCATTGAAGAAAGCAATTCCAGAACTGACAAGGAAAAACCTACGGGTGTAAAAATGTATTTTCTTTGTTGTAACCTACACGGACCCGTTTAATCACTCATTATAAAAAGTAGGTCTCGACGGCTGTCCTATTAAAAGGAAAAAAGCTGACTTGATGAAATGTTCTGTGAGGGGATTGCTAACCTGCACTTTATCTGTGCTCTCCTTTACATCACAGACACTCCTGCAAGATTCCATCTATCTCCCTTTTTCTCTCACTTACTCCATCCCAACCCCCACCCAGTGATTTCTCAGAGACTGCACCATAAATGCAGTACACTTGCAAAAATAATATTTATGGTCAGTCTGTTTCTGCCCAAAAATGTATTTTCTATTTAACTTTTAGTTCAGTCCATTCATTGAGCTCCACATAGCCACCCTGTCTATCATCTTAGGTGTAACAAGGGAAATTTCAGGGCAGTTGTGAACACATTATATTTTGGTTCGATAAGTCAGATTATCTTTCCTGCCACGTCGCTATCCAGCACCTCCTATTGTGCAGATCAGGCACCTTTAAATTCAATCACGGAAGTATTGTTGCTGAGTGTGATCATCCCACGCGTGAGCTGACTAAAGACTTCCGTGTTGGATGAGCAGTGTGGAAATTGTCCGGCTCGGCGACATGTGGTTGGGTGAACCATGTGAGCGCCCTTCACAATCCTGCATCTGTTTGAGGAGTTAAGAAGCTACTGAGAAGGCCAGGGTCAGTGAGAGATTGGATGTGACCATATGGAAGGGGAGAAAAATGAAGAATTCTTTTGTTAATCCATCAACAAAGAGTCAGATACAGGAGCCAGTCAACAACAATTTTTGCCAAGAAGATAATGAAATCATATGGGGTCAGTCCTCAGGTACCATGCATGTAAATGTCGAAGGTTGACGGATGATACCAATGCTAAATGGCTGGGAAAATCTTGACTGTTCTGTTGATGTATATCGACCAAATTGTCATTTTGAAGACCAGAGCGTTCCCTGTGTTTCTGTTTCAAGGAAGTTATTTTATGTCCAAACCCTTCGATTTTTATGTCCAAATTATTTGAAAACATACAAGAAGGCCATTCAACAGACAGCTTCATCTCTCCAAGAGAACAGTTAAAAAAAATGTTTTTATGATATTTTTCTGTTTTGAATTGTAAGACTCAATCTGCACCATTTAGAAGCTTAACCACACTGCTAAAGATGTGAAATAACAAATAGAACTGGTAATGAAGTCCTGTTTGCACTGGGGAACTGGAGAAACATGTATCCACGGTGTAGTGGGACATTCAGTATTTCAAAGGTTCGTGTAAAGATTGTGTCGATCTGATGAATGAAATTAGGCAACGCCGCCATTTATCCTCACACACACACCATCTGGAACTTGGCTGCTATTCGATTTGGGCCAGTCCCTTTACATCGGAATTCATCACATCCACTGATCGCCCTGGGATGATGCGCTATGGCAGTCCCTGCCTATCGAGCATTTGCCCGCTTCAGCAACTCCACTTCATGGCTTATCAGCTTTTGCCTACTTTAGATATATGGAGAGTATCTGCTCCGGTATGGATGGCGGGGGATAAATATTCAAAGGGCCTGAAAGGAAAAGCAGCCAGTCAGTCCTCTGTAGTGAAAGAAGACGAAGGGGCGCATTAATGGAGAATGATGGTGTGTCATAAGGGAGACTGGCACGAGCGACTTCCTTTCGAGTTGGTTTCAAATGCATCAGCAGAAAGTGGCATCATTAGAGCATCTCATTCACATGCGCTGTAGCGCACGCAACGAAAACCCCTCAAAGCAGAAACTTCTCACCTCAGTACCATGGAATACATTGTCTTGTTCTAGTTTCCTCTCCCCTTAAAAGCTGTGGGTTTCATTCAGCTCAGTCGCACTGCAAGTGGATGTCTGGTTGGACTGTTAATATTTGGATTTCGTGGCTCTCTGCTCTGGCCGAGCCTGACTAGTGTGATTAAAAGCAATCATGCAGTAAAATGTGTCATTTACGTCTTGCTGAAGTCTAAAGGATCGACTTGCTCATTAGACTTCAGCACCCACAGGAATTTATGGGCCATCATCACCACAGACTGGAGTTCTGCGTGCTCAACTTTCTCTGATCTGAGGAGCTCAGACTGAAAACTCCAGTCTACGATTTTCTTTTTTTTTGCTACAATCATTATTGTACAGAAGTTAGCTTGAAAACTGACAGTGTTTTTCACCGCTATGGCTCCCATTTCCTTATGAAGCATCGGATTCCCTACCAATTTGTATGATGTATGGTTTGCTAAAGTGGAGGAAGTAGGGTTGGCAAAACTGTCAATCAATACAGAGCTGCACGGTGACGTCCAATGAGGTGCAGTGTGGACTATTTGAACACAGCAGAACTGAGAGAAAGTACTAACCTACACACCTCAGAGAATGAAAAGAGTATCAAGCAGGGACTGGATTTAGCTCAACAGCATCTATGTACTCAGGCTTTAGACCAGGGGGGGCAAAGAATGTTTTGATCTGACCTGCAAGGGATTTTCAAAATGAACTAAATGTCACTATATTTGAGAAACTATTTTTGACTCAAATTAGTTTTCATTTGAGCTGTTGTCTTGATTCGCAGGTGTTGACGAGTAGGCTAAATTATTTTTTATGTAATTAAATAACATTTCCTATATCAGATTTTTTTCATGGATAGCTATAGTGTGTGGCCTTTCACTGAGTTTCAAAAACTCAATGTGGCCCTCAAGCAGAAAACTTTGCTTACCTTGCTTTAGGCCCTGTAGGCCTAATATCACAGAACTTATCTTTAAAGGATCATTTCCCAATTCCCACTGACCCTGCCTTATCGGCAGCTCCGCAACTCCTTTTACAGATGCGGGATCGTGAGGGGTGCTCACATGGTTCATCCAACCACATGTCGGCGAGTCAGACGATACTTTTTACTCTGCTCTTCCAACACGGAAGCCATTAGTCAGAGAGCAACGTGGCAAGGCAGATCATTTGTTTTATCTATCCCTAATCCCGGACAGCGCTATGCCAATTTGCGCTGCCTTGTCCTGGAGGTCCGGGAAAGGTCGAAGAACCCAAAGTCAGGATTGAACCACTGACTATCTTGACATAGTGTTTCAAATACTATAGTCTACTTTACCGTTTAAGATTAATTTGTACATATGGGATATTGTACTTTAATTAAACAGGTTTGTGAAGAACAAAAGCATTTCAGGTTTCTTAGCATAACATTGAGTTTGTGATCTTTCAGGTGATAGTATAGAATGTAATGCAGGATCTTATAAGCTGTAGTTAAGCCAGAAAGCAAGGCATTCATATATTCTATATGTTTGGAACCATATAGCTTTATGGTCTGAGGATTTTGTAAATGATACATGAGCCCATTTTTATTTGACAGTTGGGGCTAAGGCGTGGTGTGCAAAGTTTTTTCAAGCCTTATTCTGCCCACCCTGGGTCTAAGGCGTAACCGTTTCCAAATCCAGCCCTCATGTGGCAGTTACTTGATACGGATAAAGAGGCCCAAAGTGCCTCAGCACACATTTTTGGGATGTGGAATTGACAAGCACGAATGAAAATTGAAATAGAGCCTAATATCCTGAAATGAGTGGTATATACTGATGAAATATTTTGTGATTTTTAGGGATTTTGACTCAAGATGCTATCTTTTACTTTTGACACAATGCTGATGACTTTGACAGCTGATGATTTTGACAGAGTATCATATCATATTAATATCCAAGTCTTTGCACTTGCCTGGTTGTCTGTACACCAGGTGCCAGGGTCTTGTTAATAATGGACATCTCACGGGCCCCTCGTTCCAGAACATCCACCCCAATTATTATTATTTGTGGCCCCCAACTGAATTGTATTGTAAGTACAGTATGGGCCCAAAAGGCATTAGCTATATTGTGAATATCCAGGTGCCCTGTGTTATGTTTTCATCTTGTAGTTTCACTCAAAAACAAAATAAATTAAAAATAAAAGTCTTTAGCAGGTGCTGCACATAAAAAACATAACAATAGACATTTGCTTGAAATCGGTAAATGTCATCCTCTTGGCAAAATGCATGAAACAGCATGATTACTGTGTAACTGTCATTGAAGAGCTCGCAAAATAGTTTCCAATTAGTCTTTGTTGACAGCTCGAAAAAGATTCCATAGTCTAAATTTGTCATAGGGTTACAATCTATTTTATGTTAGTGGTAGTTTATGATCTCCGGTTATCACGTTTCTCATGTATTGTCTTGAAGTGTGGAATAAGCACAACTATAGTAAAACATTTTTTTATTTGAGTGTCAAACAATTACTTCAAATGGAAACTTGCACGTTAGTATGCTCACAAAGTAAATCAACAATTTTGTGCCAGAGTTGGTGTAGTGATCTAAGCTCCAGACGCTCGGCCACTGTCTGTGCCCTTCCTCTCTGTCTCCCCCTTTCACCATAACGTATGCTTCCTACTGTATTTTCATTAAAAAAATTAAAAAATACCCCCGCCCCCCAAAAAAATAGTTAATCCAGCATCCGAACTGCACTGTTCCTCTATACGTTACTGCTCTATCGGCTATGCCATTATTGTCATACAGCTGCCATGAGAACATGTTAAACAAAGGCTACTTCACATTTTGTTTTAATTATTGTCAATTAATTTTGTACTAAATACTTGCCTGAGATAAGCAGTCCTTTTTTAAATGTACTGTATATTTGTGTTCTTATCAGTTCGATTTATTACATTTTCTGTCATCTGGTTCTCCTCAGAAAAATTCAGTTCCTAAAATGCTTTTAATGACTTTTTTATGTGGATCTATAAAATCAAAATTCATGTTAAGAAGCTGTTGAAGAAGCCCACAAAGCCAAAAAGCTTATCAAAATGGCGGTTTATTAACAGAAAAATCTGTAGAACATTAATACTCTTTATCATCAGCCACTTACCCTGAGACTATTAAGAAATGTTATTTTAATCCTCGCTATCTGCTGGCTCTAACGTCCTACTGGATCGCATGTTTTACCAACTTATTTTCATAACAATCACCAAAATTCATCCCACAACACATGGACGTAAGCAGTTGCATTCATGAGCTTTATTTAGAAATAAAAAGTTGTGCCCACAAAACAACAATTGATGAAACATGTTTGTGTTTGTCTGAGCGAATAACTCTCAAAATCTGAGTTTGTAATGTGAAAGATGTGTGTTTGAAATCTTAGCAGATTTATTAAAAATAAAAATAAAAAACAAAGCATGTACATAATTATTCACAGCCTCTGCTCTATACTTTGTTGAAGCACCTTTGGCAGCAATTACAGCTTCAAGTCTTTTTGAGTATGATGCTACAAGCTTGGCACACCTATTTTTGGGCAGTTTCACCCATTCTTCTTTGTAGGACCTCTCAAGCTCCACCAGGTTGGATGGGGAGCATCGGTGCACAGCCATTTTTAGATCTCTCCAGAGGTGTTCAATCGGGTTCAAGTCTGGGCTCTGGCTGGGCCACTCAAGGATATTCACAGATTTGTCCTGTAGCCACTGCTTTGTTATCTTGATTGTGTGCTTAAGGTTGTTGTCCTTTTGGAAGATGAAACTTTGCCCAAGTCTGAGGTCTAGAGTGCTCTGAAGTAGGTTTTCAGCAAGGATGTCCCTGTACATTGCTGCATTCATTTTTCCCTCAATCATGACTAGTCTTCCAGTTCCTGCCTCTGAAAATCATATCCACAGCATGATGCTGCCACCACCATGCTTCACTGTAGGGACGGTAATGGCCAGGTGATGAGCGGAGCCTGGTTTCCTTCAGACATGATGCTTGCCATTCAGGCCATGGTGTTCAATCGTGGTTTCATCAGACCAGAGAATTTTGTTTTTGCACGGTCTGAGAGTCCTTCAGATGCCTTTTGGCAATCTCCAGGCAGGCTCTCATGTCCCTTTTACTGAGGAGTGGCTTTCGTCTGGCCACTCTACCACACAGGCCTGATTGGTGGAGTGCTGCAGAGATGGTTGTTCCTCTGGAAGGTTCACCTCTCTCCACAGAGAAATGCTGGAGCTCTGTCAGAGTAACCATCAGGTTCTTGGTCACATCCCTTCTCCCCCAATTGCTCAGTTTGGCCAGGCGGCCAGCTCTAGGAAGAGTCCTGGTGGTTCCAATCTTCTTCCATTTACGAATGATGGACCACTGTGCTCATTGGGACCTTCAATGCTGCAGATATTTTTCTTCCCCAGATCTGTGCCTCGATAAAATCCCGTCCTGGAGGTCTACAGACAATTACTTGTACTTCATGGCTTGGTTTGTGCTCTGACATACACTGTTAACTGTGGGACCATATAGACAGGTGTGTGCCTTTCCAAATCATGCCCAATCAACTGAATTTTACAACAGGTGGACTCCAATCAGGTTGTGGAAACATCTCAAGGATGATCAGTGGAAGCAGGATGCGCCTGAGCTAAATTATGAGTGTCAGTGCAAAGGCTGTAAATACTTATACACATGCTTTTTTTATTATTATTTTTTTATAAATTGGCTAAGATTTCAAACACACATCTTTCACATTGTCAGTATGGGGTATTGTTTGTAGAATTTTTTTAGGAAATAATTAAGTTAAACAATTTCGGAATAAGGGTGTAACATAACAAAAGGTTGGAAAAAGCGAAGCGCTGAGAATACTTAACGGATGCACTTTAATCTAATAGCCCTAGCTCTCCAGTGAGACTTAATGTCAATAGCCAGGCTTCAAGGTGTTAAGCATCATACGTTCTCCATTTAAAGTTATACAGAATACATTAATCTCACCCTCCATGACAGATTAACTGAGTGTTTTATTATCAGTAGATATTCTATCTGTCCCCCATTAAATGTGCCCTGCCTCCACAGTGTCAGTGTCTGGGAAACAGATGCAGCGCCTAGGTATCTGTGGATACTTGACGCTGTAAATACGTTGAAATTAGCCATTTAGAACATAATGGCTGAAACACAGAAACATCAGTCCAAGGAGGCTGAAGTGCAGCCATGCGTGTCCTGTTGATTACGTTTGATCGGTGTTTGTACTGTGGCCATTCCCACAGAGGCTTTACGCCTACACGCCATTTGAATTTTTTGGGTAGTCAGGTTTTCTTTCCACAGCCGCCCTCAAGCGGAAGAACATGCCTGCGCATTTGGCAAGTTAGCAACTTTATTAGGCTAGACTTAATTGGGAAATTATGACCAATACGGTGCTCAGCACATGTCACTCTACTTCGAAGAATGTGTCGAACACACTTTTACAAACGACGATGGTATAATCAAACGGTTTGGTTTTGTGCACGTCTGGCTATGCATATGTGAGACTAACCACATGTGAACGACCCTGATATTCTTTTCTTTTTTTTTCATTTCCACTGGTGTTCCACTGGTGTTTCTTGGGTTGTGGAGGCAGATGAAGAAGCTGTGATCTCCATGTTGTAACCGATGGCCCTCGTTGATACAGGCATTGTAAACAGCCATCCATCCTTCCTCTCTCCTTGATTCGTGGCTCCTGCTGTTCTACTGTCTGGATTGGTGGTGTACATTACAGGCAGGCGAGATCTTTTCGCATGGACCAGTAACTGTGTAACTCCGGGAAGAAAATCCCACTAAAATGGTTGAGGGCCAGGGAAAAGGCTGGGCACCATGCATGCAATGTTTACAGGCTGTAGATTGTGCCCTCATCATGCAACTGTAAACACAAGCAAGATGTGTGTTTGTATTTGCTAGTACTGCCAGTCAACAGAATGGTGCCAGCAGACATCACCAGTCAAACTCACTGGTTCTCAACTATTTCTCTCCAGTGTTCAGTGATGTTGTCACAGACTGCTGTCACATTTTTGTCTGTAGTATGCACTGGACACAAGATTCAGTTTTTTTTTTTCTGGAATGACATTAAATGTCTCTGGGCTAGAGAGGGCCCAGACCTACAGAAAGCAGCACAGAAAGAGAATTCATTCAATTCCAGTGGTTCTCGACACCTCCTCCCCTGCCCAGACAGCCATCAAACCCCCCCGTAGGGTCCAGCTGAGCTCACTGCCCTGGGGTAACCTTTTTACGAAAGACCTCTCCGTCAAGGGCTGAGGCCATCAGCCACGCAAACGACGGCACGCGCTAGCCGCTCTCAAGGAATGTCCTCATAATAGGGACAGGCCCCGGTAACTCAGTAGCGCTTCTGTCATCCCAAACGGGGGGTTTTCGCATCGTTGTTGATTCTCGAACTTCCAGTCAGGCGCGTATTGTGTCGTAATTGGCCTCGAGTGGGCCACGGCTCCTATACTGTAAGCATACCAAGCATGGATCGTGGCTGTGAGATGTGTAGGTGGGACACAGTGTGGTAACTATGCCCAAATGGTCCGACCCACTCCTAGGGTCACTTATGGGTCAAGCGGGCTCTGCCATAAAGAGACAGTGGCTGCTTTATGGCCAGTGGGTTGATTAGCCTGTAACTATTCCACTGAGGCATTAGGCACATTGAATGTCATGTAGCCACACAACGGCACTCCATAAGCAGCACGCTTTGCTTCACTGACAATTGTTGATCCCCTCGTATTCTTTTGTCCTCAGACCGAGAATGTGGACGCCTGCCTCAGCTTCCTGGATGCCAGAGGAGTGAATGTACAAGGGCTGTCTTCAGAAGGTAGGACTGAACCTTATTTATACGAGGTTAATTGAACAGTAATTACTGAACACATGTGGCTTTGGGTCACACACACAACAGAAGGAGAGCAACTGCAGGAATGATTCAACCTAACAAGTTATACAGTACTTTTTAAACGACTTATAGATGCTCTCCTCCGCTTTATCGACATGCTAACATAGAATACATATACACTCCTACTCAAATGAGTGTCAGCATGTCTGAAATAGACCCAACAGCAACTTGCCACCTGTTATTTAAGACCGTTGTTTGTTGCTACAGTCCCCTGTCAATTGAATTCCCCTTTAAAGAGGAGGTGAGGACACACTTGACCTCTCGCCACAGCCGAAATAGACGACAGCCTTATAGACTGACCAGCAACCATTAATTCTGTTCCTCTAAAAACAGCAAAGTGACACTGCCGGACTGGAATTTCAAAGGGTGCGTAGATATAAAGGGTATTGCGTTACTCTAGTCTACTTTCTGGACACATTTCATCACTTCCTACATGGGAGAGTTCCTCTATCCTGCTGAGGTCTATGTGGATGAAGTGGTCTATGTGGATGAAGTGGTCTATGTGGATGAAGTGGTCTATGTGGATGAAGTGGCAGGGTTGAGACAGTTTCCTTTAAATTGTCGAGCCAGTTTCCTTTAAAAAGGACATTGCTTAATTGAATTAGTCGTGGGCTTTCACGGCCTCCATACGTTTGTGCTTATTTTTTACGAGGCATGAAGTTTGAGGAACTGGGTCGTTTGATGTGTTTGGATGGTATAGGATTTTTCCAAGAAAACAAACTCATTTTAATAATCCTCCGCCTAAAAAAAATCCAGAAAGCTAGTTTTGGGTGATCTTAGCCTCAGATGTGCCAGATGTAATGATCTAGTTTGTCGCATGCTTTACATTTCTGGAAACACACTCAATATAACTTCATAGCAAATGAAGTCATTATATTTATATAGCATCATAAAATTGGAATAGTCCTCTTCAAATCAGTGCTAGTAAACAAATATCAGTGCTAGTAAACAAATATCCAGCAGAAACCCTTAGCGAAACATGTTTGTGCCATGGTATCAACCGGTAACAACAACTTTGCAGTTCTATGGGTTTACCCGAAGATAAGGTACAGATGTCTCATCTAATCTTGTCGGTTAATAATGATATGCACCACGATTTACCACAGTGGGTGTTTTTTAAAACCAAAAAGTACAGTTTTTGTCCGCCAGGTATCATCAGTGTGCACAACATCTGCACAAAGCTGTGTTTGGGTTACAGCCATTTATAATTTGACTAATTTGTATATCTGTATCATTAAAGAGTCTTAGATTTTATTGTATTCAAAGAGACATTGTGTTTTGAAGAAAATCTCACAAAAGAAATTACCTGCATTCTAAGTAAATAAATGAACGTAGGTATACTCCATGGTCCACAAACTAATTCTGATATTTTCTACAAATCTTTTTAGAGGCTTAGCCTAACGGAGAAGTCACTGGGCTTTGAAACGAGGTTCCCAGTTTGAATCACGGCAAAGCCTATATTTCGTTGATATTAACAAATAGATGAAATTCAACTAAATGTCATACATAAAAATATTGATGTTATTAATGTATGTATTCAAGTTGGTCATGTATTCTGATGTTATTGTATACAATCCCTTTAACAATATGGTCCATCATTATTTTCCATGTTAACTGATCTGCGTATTAATAAACTTAAAGGTATGCTGTTCTCTCCCTTTTTGTAAACAAAATATTAATGTTGATGGATCTATTATCATCATCTGTTTGTATCTTTTTGCCCTTAACTTGATTCCATACTGAAACTCACATTAAAATAAGTTGTAATTGACCAAGTATATCACCAACCGAAATCTATGTTTCACTGATATTCACTCTGACCTCTAAGTTACATCTAAATGTTCATTCACATTGCAATGTGCCCCCCCCGCCTGAAAGTCTGATAACCATTCTCATTGTTTGAATTCTCTAAATACAACCCCCCCTAATCGATCTGACTGACCCACAGACTTCCGGCCCCGCAAAATGCATCACAGACACACTTTCTCAACGGTGATTCGCTCCACGTTCCGCTCCATAGTTACTGTTGCTACGATAGACCCCGGGAGCAGGAGACTGCTTCACATAAATGTTAAAAGAGAATTTGGCTCCGCCCGTGATTTTTTTATAGAAAGAAATGTATCATCACTGTTTTTGGAAACACTGTTTAGTCTCTGTCCAAAAGTACTTATTTTCACGGGTAGAGAAGAGGTTCGAAACCGCAACATTTTGCATCTAGGGCGACTCATTACCCCGTTTTGCCACGTGAATGAGTTGAATTTTTCAGTCAGGATCATATAAATGAGTACTTGCATTCACCAAGGAAGTATAGGCTCTATGTTTTAGGGAGAAGTTTCATACTGTAATTGACGTAACAAATTTTTTGATGCAAAGCGTACTTGGACATTAATCGTTAACCTAACATAAATATTTTTAAAACCATCTGACACATTATATAGGTGAACTTCGTTTATCTGTTAATATCAACAAATAATAGGCTATGCCATCAGAGAACCTCTTGTTTCTAAGCCCAGTCAGTGTCTTCTCTATTAGGCTATGAGGCCTCTAAAGAGAGCTGCCGAAAATATCAGAATTAGTTTGTGTAACACGGAGCACACCCGCATTTGTTTATTTACTTAGAACGCAGGTAATTTCTTTAAAACAAATTTTTGGTGAGCTTCTCTTCAAAACGTGATATCTCTTTCTAAAGAACGTGTTGTCTGTTTGAATATTAAGTAATAGGCCATCTAAACATTGTGATCAGATCAGGTAATGGCTGCTTTTACAGAGTATAGCGGTCTAGAGCCACTATCTGTCTATAATAGTCCATTACATTCACTTAATATATTGAGTTTTGACGCGGTAAGATTGCCCTTAAAATTAGATGAAAGACATCTGTAGTCTGTGTCTAACAGGTCACTTCCCCTAAGACAAACGAAAGCATCTAAAAGTGTGAAACATTTTCTGCACTTCATAACAGCAGGGGGTCGTCCACAGCATTAAGGGTGGAGTCAGGTCAGTACAGTGAGGAGAAACAGCTCACAGCAGGCTCGGCCCTCATCGGCATTGAGGTGGAAGGCCCGGTGTGACCGCTGTGACCCTGGCCCACGCTTACTCCTTGATCTCTGTGGCAACAGATGCCTGTTCAAAGATGCCGTTTTGTACTAGCCAGGTTAGCACTTTAGCACCTCCCCCTGTAGGTCACCGAGGTCACACGCATCCACTCTGCTGAGTGCCTTATTTATTACTTCATCTGAATGCCAGCAATTGGAAGCAAAGGTCTGGGCTACTGTAGTTATGGAAGTTACTGAAATTCACTTTCCCAGGTACGTGGGGAACAAAACACTGAAAGGGGAAGAAAATGTGAAATATGAAGCGTAAAAACCTCAGCTTAGTGTTCCTTTTGAAAGGGAAATCTATGTTAAAACAACGTCTTTCTAAACCCAGCGTTCACTGCCTTGGTCATTAGGGGTAACTATTATTGAAAGAGGCCGCCTAGGCAAAATTGACCCGCATTTGAGGATTAAATCCAGGAAAGATTAAATGGGAGTGGGTTTGTCCAGCAGTGAAATAATTCCTCAATACACTTCCTGTATCATTCAGGCCTAGCAGAACCCTCCATCCACCCCGTACAAAGTTCTTTTGTGGTTCATAAAACCCCCCCCCCCAAAAAAATTGAAAAGATTCAATGAAACAGAGTCAACCACTTAAAAGTCTCACAAAGTGAGGCCCATTCATTCTGACCGTGGGCCCAGGAGAACCGGCCCTAGAGATCCGACGGCACTTAACCGACGCAGCTTTGAAATTAGGCATAAGATATGAGCTCCTGTATTGTGGTCCCAATGGATCTTAGCATAACTATTAGTTATAAGAATGGACAGCTCTGTGGAAAAAGGCCTTTGAGAGCAGGGTGATTAAAAAGAGTTGAGCCAGACCTCTGATGAAGAGCCGGCTGACATGAGTGGAAGCCACACCTCCCTCCTTTAACCAATATCTGGGTCAATTATTTTCCCCATATTCATCAACCCTGTACGAATCGCAGCTGTTATCTTTTTCTCCCGGACTGCTGTGACAATGAGTTTATGGCTTTATTGCTCATTATGTAACCCAAGAAAACAGTTGGTAACTTTGGTGTCAAATGTCTGTTTTTGCAGTCACATATTCAACATATTCCATCGGGTTTTTCTTAAGACTCCTAAAGAGTAATCACTGTCCGTGGAGATTCTCCATTCGACATGTGTTTTAGTGAGTTAATCATGGCCAGTGAAATGCGTCCTTAATGTTTCAACTGTAGAAAACTTGAACGCCAGCCCTGTTTCATTTCTGTTTCCTTTTACTTCAAAGCCGGTGACCAATTGCTTTGCTCATTGAGTCTGGGAAATGTCCGATCCTCAGGTGAAAACGGACTGTTTGGACTCTTTCAATGTAACGATATAAATTACTTGTGCTTGAAGTTTGAAATTGCAAACATCAAGATTAATCTTTGCAATTTTTTGTGATCGGCAAACAACAGGCCAAGGATGGCTGGACCTGATATCGAGCCCCCTTACGTAAGCTGCTGTGTCAGCTGTTGTAATCTTTCGAGTGGCCTTTCCGTGTTAGCCATTAGAAAGGTTTTGATATGAAAATCCATTTCACGAGTGGATGCTTTAGTGCTCCGATGACAGGTGCAGGCAAGAGATCCATTTTCATTCCTTTATAACAGATTAATCATGTCACAGTTCATGATGCCCCCTAACTTTGTTTTGGACCACAAAGTGTTTTTAAAGCTTCAAGACAAAGTTTAGAGAAGAAATACATTTGTTGGAACTACCCACTCAAACCAATCTCTCACAAGGACCTAATCACTTAGTCAGCTTAGTACAATTCCTGTGGGAAACTTAAAATAACTGTAAGACCCAAACATAGGCAATGACCTGAAGTCAACAGGGTTACAGTTAATTTAGACACTTGTTCAGTCTGTACACTCACAACATACATACATGACTATTTCAGACTGACTTCCTCATTTTGGGGTTAAAACAACACTGTGTAATACGGTCCAGTTCTTTGTTTCACTTCAGCTTCACTTGATACTAGGTTTCTCTGAGGCAGAGCTCTGTCTTTTCAACCAAGTTGACAGTCGCACGCAGCGCTAATGTATTAGTTGTCAGAGGTCGTTTTTGTGAGAGAACGTTCTAGGGTGTGCTATCCCTGATGGACCTGGAGCCTGTTTTTGCTGACAGGATGTTGTCTGTTTCTTTGTCTAACGTTCAGAGATCCGGAGCGGCAGTCTGAAGACCATCCTGGGTCTCTTCTTCACTCTGTCGCGCTACAAGCACCAGCAGCAGTATTACCAGTCCTTGGTGGAGCTCACGCACCAAACCACCGGGGCGGCGACGGCAAGCCCCCTCAAAACGCAGCACGAGATGCAGTCCAGGTAGGCTTGTTTATCCTCAGGTTTGTTTTAAAAGGCAAGTTTACTGAGAACATATTCTCGTTTACAGCAACGGCCCGGGGAGTAGTAGGGGGGAGGAGAGGGGATGAATGAGCCAATTGAAAGCTGGGGATGATTAGGTTGATATGATGGTATGAGGGCCTGATTGGAAATTATTCTAGGACACCGGGATTAACACCCCTACTCTTTACGAATAGTGCCATGGGATCTTTAGTGACCAGAGTGTCAGGACACCCGTTTAACATTCCAGTCGAAAAACTGCAACCTATGCAGGGCAGGCAGATGTCCCTATCACTGCACTGGGGCATCGGGAATGATCTTTAGGCTAGAAGGAAGAGTGTCCCCTACTGGCCCTCCAACAACACTTCCAGCAGCACTGGTCTCCCATCCAGGGAGTAACCAGGCCCGACCCTGCTTAGCTTTAGAAGCAAACCAGCAGTGGAATACAGGGCGCTATGCTGCTGGCTAGACGTCAGAGCTAGATGCTGGTCTGGGGTCAGTGTAGCATTCGGATTAGGGACAGTAGAAATGCTTGTTGGTTATTTCTTGGTCAATTGACTTTGGTGTTTTGTTAAAATCCATCCTGTCATGTCCATACAGCACAGTGCTCTATGGAGTCACAACTGAAAAAAGATTGCAGCTAACAGAGGAACATTTCAACATATTGCAGGGGTGGACTCGGTTGCTGTTTACTAAGCAATTAAAAACAAGAAGGGACCAACACTCTGCGATGTAAATAGACAGCTCAGCCGGAGAGAAGTGTCTGAGGAGAGGCCTAAAATACTACACATGGGTGACATTCCTCCTGGCGAGCTCACGTTGCGCTTCCCAACCAGGGTCTGCTCGATGAGCGCTGGTGTGGGTCTGCCCAGGACTGTTTTTGAGGGTAAATAATTAAGAAACTGTAGTGGTTCTGGGTTGGGTGTGTGGGGGGAAAGGGGGGAGGGGTTGCGGATTGGCCCACAGCTGCCCCCAGATTCCTCCCTCTTTTGGACCCCTCCCAGCCAGAGGCAGCAACAAGCCAACAGGTGTGGGCCCCGATCCTCCGGCTGCCCCGCCAACACAAGGCCCGAGGCCGGCATTCCAGGCACGCTAGTGGAGGGACTGCCAAGTCCCTGAAGCCGGGCCGGCGTGAGTGATGTCACAAAACATTGGGGTAGGGAGGGGGCCGTGATTAGCCTGGAGCCAGGGGGCTTGTTAAATGTGTGGGGAGAGCCCCCAACAGCCACGCTCTGCTGTGGTCTCCTTGAGGTCTGCCAGGGCCCCGTAACATCTAACTCCCCCGCGGACATTATTTAATCAACGCCTCACTGGAAGCTATGCTCTTTAACTGATCACTGCTCAAGGAAGCCGTTGTTCTATCAGTACGCAGTGTCTGGCGATGCCACGATTAGTTTGGAACTGATGACCATGACGATAACAGGCGTTCAACAACTTGGCGGATAAAGTATGTGTGAACGTTCCAGTAGCCAATTAGCTTGAGGTGTTAAGAGTTTTCAGCGAATAGTATGTGTTGTTCACATGACGTGGTATCAATTTTTCCCACATTGTATAACTCTCTTAATAAAAATAACATCTAGAACAATGTAGCGTTATCTACAGAATAATACATAATACCCTCTGCATGTAATAAACAACATTTGATTAAATATCGACACACCTCTCCCACTTTCTTCCTCCAAGGAGGTCCAATGTGATTTCAGTAGCAGGTGTTGGCTATAGAAAGCCTGGTGCTGCTGTTGTAGATGTGGGAGTGTCTGTCTCTATTTGTTGGGGGAAACTCCCCCATTGATGGCCCGTAACACCCAGGACCCTCTAGGGCTAGGACTGTAGAAGGTAGGAGGCAGTGTGGGAGATCCCTCCCACTTAACTTGCAATGTCCCGTGGTGAACAAGCTGACCCCCTTGTCTCGCGCTCGCGCCTGCCCACCAAGTCCCGGGAGAACAGGAGTCGTGTGCCCTGTGGTAAAGCCAAGCCGGACCTGTCTAGGTACAGTACAGAGCCCTGTGTCTGTCTGCCCGTTCTGTTGGTTCTATCCACTGTTGACTTCGTGTTCGGGTGATTCTCTGTTCTGTTGTTTCAAAGCCGAGAGTCGTGAAACTACTGTAGTTGGATTTGGATTGTTTTGATGTCGTCATGAACTGGTAAATTCTTTCGAACGCTTTTCGTTTGCACGCTTCACGTAATGGACTGCAAAGGTTTTCTTTGTTGTTTTGTGCATGGTTCTCTAAAGTCGTTCATACATTTCTAGATATCATGCCATGAGCATTTCTGTTTTGGCATGCAAAGCTTCAGATCATACCACACAGACAGTTTAGTCTAGATAAGTTATTCCTCGAGCGGTCGATGGGCTAAATGCACTTTTCAGCTGTCCCTGTAGGCCAGGGGTTCACAAACCTGTGTTGGTGGCCCCCCACCCATTCCATGTAGTAGTTGTATCCCAGTGCTAGCACACCTGAATCAACTTGACTACTTATTGAGAAGCTCTTAGCTGCTTGATTCAGGTGTGCTACTTCAGGGCAAAATCTAAATTGTGAGATGGCTTGGGCTCCGCTGTAGTGTCTCAGGAGAGCTATTTTTGGCTTTCATTGTAGAACATTCTGTGGAAAGTATTCGTTATGTAATCAAAAAAAAAATCTGAAATTGGTTCTCCTATGGGGACAGCTGAAAACAACATTTAAGTTCTCAACTTAATTCTTTTACGAAGAGTGTCGGCAACATGCTGGTTTGTGTTTATATTAAGACAGAAGCATGTGTTTTACACTAACAGCATTTTGTGTGTGTCGTTTTATTTATTTATTTTATTTGACAGGGACAAAGGACAGTAAGAGACTGTCCCCGAATTAGCTACAGAGCTAAATTTTATCTGCAGTCCCTGGGCAGGAAAGTACCAAATCACATTACATAAAATAACATCTCCCCACAAGAGGGAAATATATGACATATTGTCCATATTAACTTAACAGTCCTATATGTATGTGTGTGTCACTGTATTTGGATATCTTTTTTCCTGCTGTTAACTACGTGTAAGGAACTCCAGACCTGGGAACTGTTCTAATGCAGTGTTACCCAACCTAGGGGATGCGCCCCAAAGATTGGGCACATGAGGTTTGTTGGGTTGGGAACCGCTGCTTGAGTGGTTGGATTGTTAGGCCAAAACAAATACAGATTCAAATAAGAGACCACGTGTTGTGTAATAAAATGCTGTACACTTATTCAAATGTACGTGCCCAAATGTGAAATGATTATTGCGTCACTGTTAAGACAAAGTCAATAGATAACCACATGTCATTTTTAATAGAAGAGTGATACCGCTCCGATTAAGCTCTAATATCTGGATTGTGTGTTTTATTGAAATCAACCTGGCACACTGAGCATCTTGCCTTCATATGTTTAGCTTTTTTCCACTTGTCAAAGGTTGTGGTCTTGATAAACGGTCGAGGTTTAGGAATACAGTATGCTGTGACTTTGATGTTCAAGTAGACTTTACAGGGGATGTATGCTCAAAGTGAAAAATGTGCGACGCAGACCCCTGTCACTTTGACTAAAACACGCTTGAAACATTTTCAAAAATTCTGTAGCCTAGTGTAGCCATAGCTCTATCTGTCATTCCCATCAACCAGTAGTTAGGGACCAAGCCTTGTGACCTCTCTAACTTCAAAACTCATCCGTCTTCCTGTAGATGCTGTTAGGAATAATTCTATTCACAATAGGGCCAGCTGAAACTTAACACTTAATGATGATAATTGAAGAGGTCTAGCACGTGAATGGAGGCAAAGCATTTTGAGCAGAGCCGTTGCACCCATGTTGCGGCGTCATACTCTGGAAATTATTGCTTTCATAAATCATGGTGCCATGGCTATCTTCCACATGAAAATCGTATTAAATTACTGTAGAGGGTTGTCATAATTGCATGCAATAATCATGCAGCATTCTAGAATGGCATGAAATGGAAGCCATTTTGCTAACAGATCTGTAAACCGATCCAGAAGAACTTTCAAATCTAGGTTCAACATTGCAAGATTAAGACAATTTGACATTCTAAAAAGAAAGAATAGTTTCTTAAGATTTAGTATTGAAAAACAAAATCAATAGTGGGATATTCAGTGATTACTGGCTGAAGAACGTAATGTATAACCAACCTAATAGAATCAAATTAAAGCTTTAAGCTGTTTTCAGAGAATAGTCTGCTCTAAATGTTTGTCACTTTTTTGTATTTTTTTTAGCTGTTTTTTATTTACTCCTAGTCATACCGAATGTTGGTTCCTTACGAAATGGTTGTACAGAGATTTCTAGGACATAAACATCCATATTGCCCTAACCTTGTGTTGTTGAAACATTCCATTCCAGTGCTTCACTTCTCTAGCTCATTGGCATTCATAAAAAACCCGGCGGTCGATTAGTAATTCACAATGACTCTGCACTTTTAAAAAATGTATTCAAAGCCTTGTTTATTGAACATGGAGAGAGAGAATCTACAGTAACAGCTTACAGACGGTTGGTTTCAATAAAACGTATTAGTGTTGAAGGTTATTTTAACCCAAACAGTACACAGCCCTAAATTATACATATCATGTCATTTCTCTAGGGGGCGTTGCGGCAGGCACACAACAAACAGGCAATCATACTGTTTCAGTATACCTAATGAAACTAACAGTAAAATGTATTAAATAATGTATTACTTCTGTTAAATTGCATAAATACATCTCATCACTAGTGGTTACCAAATTCTCTTATATTCTCATATTTCTCTGTTTTACATGTCTCTTGTTTACCTTAGAAGTCAGCCATGGAATGAGGAGATCATGTGAAATATCTATAATCTCTTAACATTTTCAGAAATGCTTCTGATCATCTGTACATATGTGATCATTCCCAATAGATTGTATAGTTGTTTTTGACCTCTGTCACAGTCTAGGTCTTGTCTGAATTTTATTATTCCGCCCTTCTGGCATTGGAACCAGACATCTCTTCCCTTTTGTGGGTGGTTTATTGAACCTAGTCACTTTCACTAGCCACAAACAAAACAAAGTCAACAGAAACAAGCAGTGGGCAGGTTAGTCCTGTCTGTCGGAAATTCACATCAGTCTTTTCCTCTACTAGAAAACCAGGTTCATCTATGACAATGTTGTTCCCATTGAGAATAGTCTGTACATTCCCATCTAATCTCAAATTTTAAATGTATTAATATGCGAAAAATAACATGTGATGTTAAAACTGCAATAACCACACAGGAGTATTTTGCATCTGTATTTATTGGATGAAGAGTTTAGTGTGAGGACACTCATTCTCTTACACGTGACAGGAATTGTCGTCCATACACACACACACGACTGGACGTGGCCTGTGCCTCTTAGTTCAACATCATGGTCATGTCCAACCAGACTCGGACCTCTGCCACCAGGGTGTATACAGCTGGCATGGAGGTGGAGCAGCCACTGCTGCCCCAGGAAACAACCCCAACCAGGCTCCACACATTGCCCTTTTCACAGACCAGGGGGCCTCCGGAGTCCCCCATGCAGGACGAGACACCATTAGCGCCTGCGCAGATGTTCATTTCCAGGATACTGTTGCCCCAGTACTTCTTGCACTCCTCGCGAGACAAGAGAGGCACAGCGCCCTGCTGCAGCGTGTTGGGGTACTTGGCCGGCTCGTAGCTGCTCATCCCCCAGCCGGAGGTCACGCAGGTCATGCCGGGAGTAAAGTTGTCTTCATACGAAGCGAGGCACACTGGGGACACCTTGGCGCTCATTTTGGCAGGAGTGGCTAGCTTGATCAACTTTATGTCATTTTTGACCATGCTGGGGTTCCACATGGAATGGGTGAACACCTTGGCGGGCTTCAGGATTTGGACAGCTTCATCGTTACTCCTGAGGTCGTGCTCGCCGACCACCACGCTGTGGGAAGTCTTGACGTTGCAGTGAGCAGCGGTCACCACCCAGTACTCGCTGAGCAACGAGCCGCCACAGAAATGGCCGCCGTTTTGCTGCAGGGACACTTGCCAGGGCCAAGAGTGGGGCACGGCCTCCTCACCGTTAATGACACGGCCGTAGCCAGATACCACCGGCTTAATGGTGGGGATGCCGCAGCCGTAGGCGGCGCTGACAAGGGCGAGACAGGAAAGGTAACACAGGAAAACCATTGTGACAATGCCACAGTCTAGAGGTGAGAGACTCTATTTATCCGCAAATCTCATCTGTCTTTAACCAATCGGACACTGGGGTGTATCCACTTTTGGAAAAGTCCTGAAAGTAGAATATTAACCTCAGGAATTAAAATGATGATATCATCGTGTGTCCAGCCTGAATGCTAATTCAGCCTGAGGAGAAGGCCTGCCCGAATGGCACACGAAGGGAAACACCACCAGTCCTGGTTGATGTATCCAGCTGCTTATCAACGCTGTGCAAACACTCAGTTCACAGACATTTACAGTATCCAAAGTAACAAACTGTGTTATAAACAATAGTCATTCAATTCTAACACTACCTTCTGTTCGACACCTTGTCTAATGGAATAGGGTTTCCCGTTTTATATACAGATAATATGCAGTTGGAAACGTGGACATTGTTGTTTAGTTAAGAAAACAATGTATTACATAACCCCCTACTGTTTATTTTTTATTTGATTGTAAAACATTTTAAACAAAATCGCCGTCTTTACAGGAAAGATGACATTTTAACATGGTTGAGGTAGTGTGTTGTTACTTTTTCACTAATATACTTTTTACTCCATGAGGTGATGTGTGTGTGTTCATTTTTAACAAGAGGCAGCTATATCTGATTGTACAGATGTCCAGGTCAGGAGTGAAGCATGGCCTTCACCATTGGTGACGCTGACATATCCAGGCACCTCAGGCCTGATGGACAGGTTGCTGCAGCTTAGTGGCACAATATATATTTTATATGGAAATGTGGCAAATACTCATCATGTAATATAATAACTGTAAATGTTTTGGCTGTATAATCACTCTAATGCAACATTCTCAACAATAGACATCTAACTGAAAAGCATTTCAAAATAACATTGCCACAATAATAATAATAACTTAGCGCCTTTAAAGCAGCTTCTCAAGCCATTTTACATAATAGAACAAACCAATTTAAAATACAACACGCACAAAGTTAAAAAAACAAAAAAAGGAGAGGGTTCAAGAACTATGGTCTAATGCAGGGTAATTCAACTCTAACCCTACACGGTCCGGAGCCTGCTGGTCTACCTCAACATTAATTGGAATTGCCTGGTGTCCCAGGTCTAAATAAGTCCCAGATTAGAGGGTTTCAATGAAAAGGTGGAGTGGATCTGGCTTCGAAGTCCAGAGTTGAGTGTGAGGGCTCTAGGGGATGGGGACCCTATCTTTCCCAACATCCCATTCACCTTTCGACTGTACAATAGTATCCAGCTCAGTGTAAACACTGGGTGCCCATAGTAGAATATTAACATAAAGGTGGGCTATATGTGTCCAGCTGCTTATCAATCTCTGCAACCCTACAGTTCTCAGCCAATGTACAAGGGCGGTGTGGTAGGTGGGGGTGTTGGGTAGAGAAACAGTCGGTACGTGACCTTTGAGTAAACAATGCTGGCCCTTGAGAGGGACCCTTTCCCTATCAACTTGAGTTGCTTCCACTGTGTAATGTCATGGTACAGCGCCCACATTTAGATTAGGCACAGCCAGTTGGGACACTTTATTTAAATTAACAGTTTCTGGAAAGGGTAATAGTTTGCCTAGGGTAGGGTTGTGGTGTACCCATATACTGTTGCAGCATGGGATTGATTCCAGCCTTAAGGCACATGTAAAGCACATAAAAATAAGCTACACTAAAATTCCGTGGGGTGGAAACTAATTTATCTTTTAGTGACCTGCTTCAAAATCTGTACAACATACATTTAAAAATATAAAAATATAAAAAAACATCCCATGGGCCCACCACCTGTGGGAGGAACCGCTGGGGTCGGGTGCGCTGCCAAATGGGTGGCAGTGAAGGTCAGGGGCATCGACGGACCAGACCTGGGCAGCAGAGGCTGGCTCTGGGGACGTGGAATGTCACCTCTCTGTGGGGGAAGGAGCCGGAACTGGTGCGGGAGATGGAGCGCTACCAATTAGATCTGG
>JACXGM010008809.1:0-28426 GCA_016801145.1 Umbra pygmaea | reverse complement strand
GAGCTGCCTTTCCCCGGGCCGCCTGAGCTGCCTTTCCCCGGGCCGCCTGAGCTGCCTTTCCCCAGGCCGCCTGAGCTGCCTCTCCCCGGGCCGCCTGAACTGCCTCTCCCCGGGCCGCCTGAACTGCCTCTCCCTGTGCCATTCCCTGCCACTGTCCCAGTGCCATTCCCTGCCATTGTCCCAGTGCCATTCCCTGCCACTGTCCCAGTGCCATTCCCTGCCACTGTCCCAGTGCCATTCCCTGCCACTGTCCCAGTGCCATTCCCTGCCACTGTCCCAGTGCCATTCCCTGCCATTGTCCCAGTGCCATTCCCTGCCACTGTCCCAGTGCCATTCCCTGCCACTGTCCCTGTGCCATTCCCTGCCACTGTCCCTGTGCCATTCTCTGTCCCTCCAGGCCCAGAGCCCCACTCTGTCCCTCCTGACCCTGGGCCCCTCTCTGTCCCTCCTGACCCTGGGCCCCTCTCTGTCCCTCCAGACCCAGGGCCCCTCTCAGTCCCTCCAGACCCAGGGCCCCTCTCAGTCCCTCCAGATCCAGGGCCCCTCTCTGTCCCTCCAGATCCAGGGCCCCTCTCTGTCCCTCCAGACCCAGGGCCCCTCTTAGTCCCTCCAGACCCAGGGCCCCTCTCTGTCCAGGGAGGGCTGCGATGCAGAGCCTTTTAATGGACTCCCTTTCGTTTTGTCTCTTCTGTTTTGTCTCCTTGGTTCCTTTCAGTGTGTATACAGTGTTTTGGTAGTTAGATTATTACCTTATGTGTCTTTAGGTGTACTGCCCTGTGTGTATGTCCCATGTTAGTGTTCAGGTTCCCTCCCCTTGTGTGGTGTTTGCCTCCCTCTTGTGCCTCTGTTGTATATTGCATGTTTTTGATTTGAGTTTGTGATGTCATTGTTAGTACCTCCCATGTCTTGTCACATGTTTCTGTTGTCCTATAGATCCCTGTCTAGTTAATTTCTTGCCCAGGTGTTGCCCATTGTCTTCATTAGTAAGTGTATTTAAGTTGAGTGTTTGGTCTTGTCTCTTGTTGGTCAATGTTCCTGTTATGCGTCCATATCTGTGTCTCATCGGTTTTGCCCCACGTGGCAGTCTTTACTTTTTATTAAAATAAACGTTCTTTGGATTATTGCACCCTTCGCGCCTGTCTCTCACTCCTTATACCTGGGATACGTGACAACATATTGTATTTTTAAAGTAAGGTGAAGTCAGCTGAATTGGGCCATCAGATAAAATGGGCCAAATACTGTTGTAGCGTCATATATTTTAATATCTTTACAGCAAATCACTGATCTTGCATTGTTGCTTAACACTTGTGGACGTGTAACAAGAGTTTTGATTGGTTTGAGTTTTCTAGGCAGGCAGGGCAGAACAATTACATTACATCTCATGAAAGGCTTATTAGATGGTATTTTAAGCCCTTTACCAAAAAGTGGCCCATTGTAGCTGAATTCCCCCTAGCTTTCTTAACCAAGATAGCACTTATTATATTAGAAGCGCAGAATAAGATCCTGTCTCCTTCGTAGAGCCCCGAATGGTGGCTGTTGTGGCCACTGATCTTTCTTGAATGGCACCGTTCTCCAGCACAATATCGTGGAGAACCCCGCATGCCATAATTATGTTGTAGGCCTGCTCTGGTGTGTATAGCAATCCCCCTACCCTGCTTACCCAAGACAGAGCCACCTGCCCTTGAGCAAACCGATCACTCCACTGTGGTTCATGTGCATGTGTGCGCACTGTTGAACCTGTGCTCCTGCTTGTTTGGGGATTTGCATGCGTGTGTTATAAGGTACTCAGTCAGGGCATAACCTTTGTCACCAAGAGGAATCACATCCATCCATTTCACCAAATAACTATGTAGAACTATTATAATAATTGTACGAGGGCATAACTCACCGAGGAGATGAATCCAACCAAGCAGTGCGCCTTCCTGTAGCCTTGTTCTAACGCTGCAGTTTAAAAAAACAATTGTTGCGCGTCCCACCCGACCACAGGGCTACCATATTCAGAACAAAACATCCTGGCATCACATATGATCTGAACGTTGATTTAATTAATATTTTTGGGATTGATAAATGCGTAATCATTCATGGATGTTGGCTACAGACGCAGTACAATCAATCGCCCGATTCGCCCCAATCACATTCGGAAACCCAGCAATCTCATAAATTGTCTTTTAATCATAGTTTGAATATACCAGAAAGGGACTTCATAGCCACCAATACTGCTGGCATACTTTGACTATTGTTGGCTATGATATACCAGACCTGTCCCCGATCTTCAGCTGAAAGGTCCCGGTGTAGAAATCACGCAATAAGGTCCTCTAACAGAGCCAGACCTGCCATCGCTTCGACTTCAGGACTGCCAAAGTGCTTGTATAAATAGGCGACTGAATAAACATTTAACCAATCACATACAATATATATATTTTTTTTAATTATTTGATTTAAATGGTTGTTTGCCTTATATAAGCCCTCATGTTCTAGGCCACCTCGAAATGAAAACGAAAAATATACCACTTAATAGCAATGTGGTGTATAGAATTAATTTGGAATTCTGAAATGTAACTTGCAATATGGGGTGGTTGTGATGCACACACATTCATCAATGATCGCTGGTTCAACAATTCACTGAACCGGATGGTTGTACCATGAACACCGCTAGTCACACTGGAGAACTTGCGTACACAAGGTCAGACCAGACGTGACATTTTATCGCAGCCTACGCTCACGTTCAAATTGATAAAGCCCTGCCTTTGCGTCAAAATCGGCGTATGCCCGTCGTACGCCTGTTTTAGGCATACAGGGAACATTGAGTCTACAGAGAACAGTTTAGAACCTCTGTTGGGTGGCAGAATTATAGGCATTCTGAACATGAGTTTATTGGCATAAATACACCAAGTTCTGAGTGCATGTTTCCGAAATCCTTGCCCACCTTATGCATGTAAAAAAAGTGGAAAAAAACCCCTTTATTGGACGTTTTTTGTGAAATTATGCAAATTTCAACGTGTGTTTATTGGAATAACCAGCAAAAATATCACTTGAACGGGCACGTTTTTATTTTGTATACATTTGTAGGGATGGGGATTTCTGCTGATTTATTAGATTGTTTACTTGATAGGCCCTGGGTCGGCAAAGATAATTTTAGTCGAACAGTCCCTTGGCTGTTTGCGATCTGATGCCCTGTATCACTTAACAAGCTACAGTACAATAATTGTGCTACGGAATATTATGATATTACACTGTAAGACAAATCCGTAAAAAAACAGTAAAAATTAGCTTACCGTTAATTTGCTGCTAGTACTTTTTCCATTATTTTACGGACATGTCTATCAAGACATTAATGAAAAATACTTTGTGAACACAGCAGATGTCTGTTGAAAGTAATATCAGATCTTTGTGTTAACGGATAGGCTATTTACTGTGTTCACAAAGTATTTTTCCATTTTGTTTTGATAGATATGTCCTTTAAAAAAAGTACTGGCAGCAAAATCAAATTAACAGCACTTTTTACTGTCTTTAAAATCTTATATTTATAGTGATAAGACAAATAGTGCAAAACTAATAAAAATATTTGTTAACAAAGGTGCTTTCCAAAATTATATTAAATAAAAGCAAAGCATACAATGTAACCTCAAAAATCCCTTCTATGTAGCCTGTTCATTTTGTTATCTTTTTTTGGCGCAATGCACATGTCAGCGCAGTTGCAATTTCGTTGTTACATTAACTCTAACCTGTCCTGAACTTTAAATATACTGTTGTTATTAAACCTTTAGCAAAAATGCCTTAGATATCCTTAGAATGAAAGCATTTAATCAAAGTAACGTGATGCAAATCATGTTGAACACAAACTCTGCCAACAACGGTTTTCATATAGTAGTTTGACGTTGAATAGGCTACTTATAGCTGCCACTTGAAAACATCCTTTGCTTTGCTAATTTAAGTCTAACACTAATAAAGCCATGCTATTTATTTTAACTAGGCACACTTTACATTGTGTTGTTCAATTGCTAATGTTCTTATTATTTACTTTTTCACCAGTTCAAACCATCATGCGCTTTATTTTTGAACAATCTATGTTTGAATGATCTAATCACAATGTATGTCGTTATGTTATTACCTAGTCAAATAGTTATTTGGGAATCTTTGTGTAGATTCCAGATTTCAGGTTTACTCCCTAAATTTAAGTAAAAAATTTGATGAATCTATTTTAATGATATCACATCCAAATCAAATGTTATATTGTCCTCTCAAGACAAGCATTTCTTCCTAACACACAGTTCCCCACTCTGGCACTTGCTGCGCATTTTCGCGAAACATAGGCTCCATCCAGCACGCACCATTTAATTGACGCGCTCTGTTGATTTGCCAGCTAAACTTTTTTTTGTAGAACATTAATTCACATTAGTTATCATCATAGTTACATACAACCAAGCAGTGGTAATAATATTGGCATTCAGCAACAACTATGAGGCTTAACTAAAAAAAAATAGGAATCATTTTAATTTGTCGGCTGAATCTGGCCAGAAGCTACTGTACATTGAGATCCTGAACGTTTGTACAATTACTGTTGTCTTGTCAATCACCTTTTTTACTTATGTATTTGTTTCTGATTATTTCTTTTAACAGTGCAGTAAAGCATCAAATCATTGTGTCATGTATTGAAGAAAAATGTCTAAAAGTCTACTATTTCAAAATGTCTACAATCATTTGTCAGAGATCTGTCGATTTTTGGTTGACCAAAGAAAATCTAAATCGGTGAAAGCATAGTATCCTATCTTCAAAATGTTGGTTGCAGACACTCTTCCGTTAATAGGCTATACCAATGTGTTATTAGCATATATTTCGTTCAATTAAAAGCAAACAGATACATTGGACGAAATTAAACATAATAATTAGGCTATCCTTGATTTTTTAACATACAAAAAGCCGAAAACACATGAAGAAATATTGCCTTGCAACGACATTAACTCTTTGAACCGGAATCCTGTAGGCTATAGGCTATGGTGCGCAGTAGTCAACTACAATCTAAATGCAAAATTATGCAGATTATTCTCTGACTATAACTACTCAGATGTCCCAATTCTCCCGGATGTCCCGGGAGTCTCCCGCATTTTAAGACGCTCATATATGATATACAATATCCCGGACATCGATTTTTTGTTTGATGAAGAAAATCAATGTCTAGGATATTGTATAGGCTATAATTTGCGGGCGTTAGAAAGCTGCGATTACAATACGGGAGAATTTCAGGACATCTGGGAGACTTGGGATGTCTGGCTACTTATTTCTTTCTATATTATTTCACATACAATGTACAGAAAGATGATTTTACAATCTACATTAACAAGAAAAAATAAACAGCTGTTTCTCCACTGCAGGAGCGACATTTTAGGAAAATGGACAGTGCAGCGGCCTATCATGGGCCTATAGGCTAAAACTGTTAGTCTCGTCACAACACAACATAACAACACAAAATAATAAACTTTGAGAGTATCCTACATAATGCCAATTATATATAGCCTACTAAATACTGTACTACACAGTTTACACGATAGCTGCCTGACATGCAGGCTGCATGTCAATTTCCGTTTTAACCGCATAAGTTTTGTCAAACCAATCAAATTCATTTACAATTATTTGAATAAAATTAAGAACAAACACCCTTTTATTTATATTCATGATTTAGGTATATTCAAAATTATATATATTTTTATTATGGTAGCCTATGGATAAAAAATGTGGTACAAAACATGGGGGATTAGTGACAGGCTCGTCAGTAAAAAAAAAGACTTGTCCGTCCAGAGCGTGCACAGTTGACCCTAAAGCCCGCCCATAACGCCGGGGCTACACTACAGCTACGCTACCACTACGCTAGCGACCCCCCCTACGAAATTGTACCCAGCACTTCTGAAAATGCACTTCCGACAACGTCTTTGTCCCCACCACATTTCAAACCAAACTGACGCCCATGATACAGACCTTACTGTCAACATTCAATCAGCCTGCTATAGCTAGTTTACTGATGACATATGGTTAACGCAGTCAAGCCAACAACTGTGCAGTTTTGCATTGCAAGCGTGTTTCTTTGAATTTTGTTTCTGAACATTTATATACATCCATCAAAAGCCACATTGTGCAATCTTGTCTGGAAACGAAACATTATGAATACGGGCAGACTTCCGTGTATATTATGCAGGTGCTGTCAAACATGCTATAATTAATAAAACTATTAATTTAGTAGGCTATTCATTCCCGGTTATTAGCTAGCACAAATACTAAGTATTTAGCTAACTGCTGTACTGCAGTTACGTTGTAGTCTTAAGTATTTGACCAACTGGTAGCCTATATTTTGTATGAGGTGTCAAGGATTATTACTGTCTGTGCGTAAAAGTGTTATACTACTCTACGACTTGAAGATGCAGTTTCCAAATCTAAAAAATCTATACTTTCTAGATTTCTCTCGGCTGTCAATTTTAAATTTGGATCTGATGAGTTAAGAGAGGAAAAACTGCGAGGGTAATATCTGTTCCATTCCATAGAATATCATATTTTCCAAAAAACGACATGATGATATGGATTTTTCATAAATATAAATCTCTTCCAGTGCCCCCTGAATAGATTGGCATAGTTTGGGCAAAATCAGCACCAGTCGCCGTAATCATGAAAATGTCTAAATGAATTAATTGTGAATATGCATGTGAATATAGGTAAATGCGAAAAACTAATTTCTACTAGTAAATAAAATATTTGCTTATGTTTTTGTTTGCATATGTGGTTTAAACACCTTTCTGTACATTACCTTGGAAAAATGTACTCTTTGCGACATCCATCATAAGGTTTGCACAGTACGTCAGTGTTTATCCCTAAATCTTTTATAAACTGTTCACTTGACACAGTCGTGCACTGTCAAATTGCAGGATTCATTTCAGTCACGTTGCACTTGAACATATAGCGTTCGTTATCAGAAAAATGCAGTTAATTTAATTTGCATTGTTATTACAAATAATGTAGAGGGACTCTGATCATGCTAACTAGACCCAGCTGTTTGTAATTACTAATCAGAACCTTTTACATGATTCCAGCTCCCTGCGGTCCCTACTACATCTCCCTGCAGCCCTGGCCAGGAAGAGAGGTGACTTGCTTCACAATAAAAGTAATAACATAATTATCATGCCATTGCACTGAATAATAAAGGACTATATACATATATAAATATATAAAAATATTTGTTTTATATCTTAATTTCATATTTTGACCATATCATTCAGCCCTAATGTGACCCACCACCTATAGATTTTATGAAAGTAGAGATTCAGAGCTTTGAAATGGCATATGATTCATATGGAGATAGATTTGCTTGAATATTATTGCAAATGTCACAATTATATACTACATTTTGTACATAGAAAACGCATTGCACAAAAACAGCAACATTCACAAACAAATGTCTCCTGATCTACAAATATGAAACATGATCCACAAATATAATTCGCTATCCACAAAAAATAATTTGTACATTTTGTTATTGTGGATCATATAATATGTGTGGATTGGTTCCTATTTTTATAAAACATTTTGACTCAAGTTTTGCAATGTAAAATTTACTGCTAAAAATGTGCAAATGAACCAAGTCTACAAACAAACACCTCATAAACTGTAAATAGGAAACAAGGTCCAGAATTAGAATTGACAATCTGCAAACACATTTAAAATTCACAAACTAATATGTCATGATTTCTAAACAAGAAACATGATTCACAAATATAACCTACAATCTGCTAACAATTTGCATGACTTGAAGATGTATTTGTATGTGATATAATCAATAACTAACAGGAAAACTGAGTTTGTGGAACGTCCCTTATTTGTGTATAGCAAAATGAGTTTATGGACTGGTTCCTATTTGTTTACATATTTTGACGCAAATAATGTGTTTTGTGTCTTAATAAAATCTGCATTGTCTCGCTACGTTTAATAGCTAACCAGCTCCAGGCTTTAGTAGTATAGAGTGTACAGACTGTCACTACCTGGCTTATTGTAAACAGGATACTGTACATTTCTCCTTGTCGAAGTACTGTAGTCTGTTAGCTAGGTAGACAGACAGCATATTAGCTGAAATATAAATAACAATTTCATTTGATACATGAATTGCATTAACACTTTTATAATCTGTCTGGTTACAACGATGTTAAAAGTCATGCCATCCATCCTCGCGCTAATCAATCTAGTCAGCGCTAGATAGGATGCAGCTTATGTCTTAGTGACGTCGCACTTCTGAGTCTGACTAGGCTTTTGAGCTGATAGATAAAGTTCAAGCTGACTACGGTAACTACAGCTAATGCTAGGAAGTTCTGTTATTGTCATCTACATAAGATAAGGGAAAAAGTAAAGAAATTGTGCTAAGAAAGAAGCGTTTATGATGATGAGCAACTAACGTGGCCAATGCTAATTTCAGTGTGACTGAATACTTTCCATTATTATATTTTACACTGAAATTAAGACATTACAGCCCTAGTAAAACAGTACTTTTGAATTTTCTATCATATGAGGATTTTATAGATTGAGATTAAAATGGTTTTATGAAGCTATTTTACAGGAATTTTGGTATTATTTTATAGGATTAGTATATACGAACCAATCCAGTAAGACCTTCTTCTAGAATTCTCAAAACAGGATTTTTATATGGTCAATATGGTTCCAAATGATGAAGAGAAAATCCAATTTGAAATTCCCCCCACAGCAACAAAGAATTCCAGAGGGGAACCGGCATCCTATATTGTGATTTCTGGAATTTACACTAAGCTCTTGCACAATATAATTTAACTCTCTTTCTTTGCCTAGATTGTACAGAGAGTAATGCCTGATCTTGACGTAGCACAGCTATTCAACTGAACACTTCACACAAGGCTGTCCTGACGTCTCACCATCACTGACAGATAAGCTAGCATCAACTATGAATGGGCCTACAGTAGTTGTCAAACATATATATTCAACAACATGCAGACGTAGGTTAAGTGCATGTAGCTGTGAAGCTGTATTAATTTTAGATATCTACCACCAAAAGGCCTTGTTGTTTTTTTGTTTACTGTTTATTGTTCAGTGCCTATACTGTTTAAAATACAACCTACTGATATACTTCAGCAGTAATGCCCAAGGGTCTCCTCCCAGACCTGGATCAAGGAATCAGTGAGCTCCTGCTGTTAGTATAGGTCCCACATGAGCAGTGGTCCTCAAACTTCTCCTGGGGAATGCCCCGCCATCTCACAGTTTTGTTGTAGCCTTGAACTAGCTCACCTGATTCAAACAGGTACGAGATTGATGATTAGTTGACAAGTTGATTCAGGTGTGCCAGCTCTGGGATACATGTAATATGAGGCACGGCTGGGGGTCCCACAGGATTGGTTTAAGAACCACTACACTAGAGGACATTGGGCCGGAATGGGCTGCAGGTACCACTGCATGCCAGCAGTAGTGACACAGACACTTGCCAAGCTGAAAAAGATGCAGTTCGGAAGGATAAGGAGAGAGCAAAATCCCTTGGGGGTTGTCTTGGTGTTGCCTCTCCCGTGCACCTGTAGTCCCTTTCATTTGCACCAAAACAGGTGACATTGATTCACAATTGCTTATGATTCATAACTGGACATTGATGTCCTCAAAGTTTGACTTGATGTTATACGTGTTCCCCTTAATGTTTTTGAGAAGTGGATTATAATGCCAGTGCAGATTAATTAACATTGTGGAACCCAAATGTAGATTATATAGGATTATTATACCCAAATGTAGAATGTGCATGAAATTAATATTTTAAACATTTTTGGTTAGAAACCACAGCATTTGTTGCAACTTTCTTACATTAGTTATTTTATTTTGTAAGTTAGAACAAACAGTTAACATACTTGTTTATTACACAGGTACAACCAAATCGACACATGTATAAAATAATTTGATATGATATTACAGTGGATCTGCTATCCACAGAGGTTTTATCAAAAGTCCTCTGTGGCGGATCCTTCGCTGCCTCTCCATTATATGGTTCGTCAATCTGTCACGTTCCGTCGTAGATAGGAGTGAGAGACAGGCGCGAAGGTTCAACAATCCACAAGAACTTTATTATAGAAACAAAATACTGCCACGAGGGGCGAAACAGAATCAAATTTAGCACCACAGGAACACGTAACAGTAGACATTGACGAACAAGGACAAGGGCTAAATACACATACAACTGAGAATAACTGAAAACACCTGGGAACTGACATAACTAGACAGCAATCTATAGGACAAGGGAAACATGTGACACGACAAGGGAGGAACCAACTAATAAGGACTGACAGACCTAACTGAGAGCTATACATGAAACAGACACAAGAGGGAACCAAAACACCACACATAAGGGAGCAACCTAGAGACACAGAAACACATGGAAATAACCTACAACTAAACCACCTTGATAAACACTGGACTGCAACATGGGAGACATATACACAAGAGACATAACAAATGAAGGAGGCCTTATCCCAGCCCCTTCTAGGGCTGGATGTGACAATCACGGGTTCTTTTTGGAACTTAACCCCCGTGAAAAACGAGGGTTCACTGTATTCTCAGAAAGGGAAGATTTGATATTAGAGAGAAGACTTAGTTGGAAAAAACAAGAACTAATCACCGCGTTAATTTGAGGTTAGAACACAGAAGTTCTTAACACTAGAACCGCCAAAGGCCAACGCCATCGGGCGTTTGAGTTTGTAATTAAAATATATCTGTGATTTTGAAAGCTACAACCTCCTCCTTCCTTGACTTTTCCGAAATATGTTTATTTTACATTATTCTGTTGTCCAATTTCAAAAATCTCAAACAGAAAGCTTTTTATCAATGTTTTTTTACCCCTAATTACTACTAACACCGCCAAAATCCGACGCCGCCTAACGTTGGTACCCAGCCAATTATCTGGTACCCAGGCGCCTAGCAACCAAGGCGCTAAGCACCTCTCACTGAATGAATGCTTTCAATGGCTTAATGGCCTATAACCACAGACAAAAGATCTTTAGCCCTGGCTGAGAATTAATTAAATAATGTTTATCATGTCGTAAAATACTTTTAACTTTAGTCTTTGCAATATAATGTAATAACTAAAGTGACTGACTATCATGTGTTTTAGAATTGTCGCCGATTATTTTTCAACAACGAAACGCTGCTTCTCATAATTCAACATTTTACACAGGCTATACTCATGTTGTAGCAAAATAAATCATTGAATAATGTTTGTATTATAAGTAGCCTATTTGTTGTTTCCATTGCTACCATAATCCTTACATTTTAAAATTACAATTGGCCAAATGTCGCTGCATTTACACATGTAATTCTCCATGTCGGATATAGCCTATTACACTAACTAAAAAAAATATGTGCTCAGTTCGCATGACGCCTGACATAAATGAAAGGGCAGAGGGATTTATGAAAGAACTATTGGATGCCCGTGAAGTTATATGATTATGTAAACTACATAAAAGATTAAATGTCTGTAAACACGGTTCAAGTCTACATCTAGTCAGCGCAAAGAGTTGTTGAGGCGAGCAGATGCACTAAAATGCACTAAACTTTGTAATTAAATATAAAACATCAGACAACTTTATAGTCTTCCATACTTCTATCCACAGGAACGCCCCGGAGAGACACAGGTTTAGCTGTAGAATAAGGCAGGAGGAACCCCCACGGAACGAGCAGAAATCACTGCCAACGTTCATCTTCCTTGACAGCAGAAACTGGCATATAAAGAAAGTTTTGTCTCTAAAGTTTAAAACATTAGAATTTCTTGCGGAAAATGGATACTATAGTTGTAGTTAGATTTTTTGTGTATGGATGTAGGCTACTTTCATAATTATTTAGGTTGCAAGACCACCTAGAAAGAGGCAGCAAAACAGGCAGCGCAAACAGTTGTTGTTGAGGCGAGCAGATGCACTAAAATGCACTAAACTTTGTAGTTTAATATAAATTATCAAACAACATTATAGGCCATGAGTATAGTCGTTTATATGTCATTCCGTAATTACTGCATATTCAACTGTACACTTTTTCAATATTGTTTCTAATATAAGGTAGCTACAAATAAAATCCCCGACTGAGCCAAATGTCGTTGTGTCCTTGGGCAAGACACTTTACCCTAATTGCTCCCAGTCGTTGCTGTAAATAAGAAATGGTATTATGTTCTGTTTGACCATGCAGAACAAAATATACTTGAAAAGGAAAAAAATAGCTACATGTCTTCAATCGAGCTTCGCTCTTTCAACAGCTGAACATATTTCAATATATATTTATTTACCTGAAGCACGTTTGAATTGAAATTAACCGGTCTTTACAGGTGCCGTTATGCAATGCAAAGCTTGCTTGAAACCGATTCATTTTAGCTTCACGTCTATTTATCTCGTCAGCTCAAAGCGTTTGAGGCAAGCAGATAATTCAATAATTATAAAAAACTGTACATAGAACAATTCTATGATCCACACTACACCGGTCTGATATGCAGAACAAAATAGACTTGAAAAGGAAAAAATACGTCTTCAATAGAGCTTCGCTTTTTTCAACAGTTGAACATATTTTAATATATATAGTCACCATAAGCGGGTTTGAATGGAAATAAACCGGTCTTTACAGGTGCCGTTATGCAATGCGAAGGTTGCTTGAAACCGATTCATTTTAGCTTCACGTCTATTTAGCTCGTCAAATCTTTTTTACCTTCATCAACAATATTTTACAGAAAGAAAAGTAGAATATATAAAAATACAAAACGAACAAATATTGAAACGATTTCTCTAGTCTCTAATTAGCAGACACAACCGTTTTTAAAATCCACAGTGCACCCGCTGAAATGTTTGCTATTGTATTTGAATATAAAATATTACAAAAAAATATATATATATATAATGGGTGTGCTGAAATGTAATGCAGATCCAGAAACATATTTGTTCTGAATTTGTTAGGTGAAAACCATTTACATTTTATAGAGCCTATAAAATTATAAAAATAGGCTACAACAGCATAAATATGACATTTTGTAATTCAGGCTGTTTCCGACTCTGGAACACATTTTAAAATGAATAAAACGGCACTTTCTGATTGCGCCGTTAGTTGAAAATCGTATTAAAAGTATTAGCTGGTTTATCTATGAAGTAAGAACATGTGGTGGATTTGCATTCTAGACTAAAGAATTGTCATTCTATAAAGGCAATATAATACCATAAAAAACAACTAAAATCTCCATGACAGTTTTACGTAGGCCTATAAAAACACAATAGAGGTGATGCTCTTGATCGCTGGATGCAGTGATGGCTTCGCTGGAGGCTGCGGAGGAGAGAGCGGTTTTTAATGAGGGTGATTCGTATGCTAATGACGCTGATGGGCATCAGCAGTTGCCGGTTATAGGTAGTTTGGAAGGCCTGGCGGTTCTAGTGTTAATGCAAGATGAAGTTGGACAAAGATAGTCCAGATCAATGTTACTGCTATTATAGTTGTCATGGGGGCCAAAGACTATAACCTCTGTTTTGGATTCATTCAAAAATAAGACATTTTGAGAATGATTTTTACTTCCTCTAGGCATGCAAAGTGAGATGTCAGGGCAGTATCTTTGTTGCTTTTCAGAGGCAAGTAAATTTGTGTATCCTCTGCATAGCAGTGGAATTATACACCATGCTTTCTGAAAATGGAGCCCAGAGGAAGTAAATACAGGGAAAAGAGAATGGGTGCAAGAATAGACCCCTGCAGCACTCCAAAGGAGAGTTGGGCTGGCGTGGAAGAAAAATTACCCAGTTTGACAGCAAAACTTCTATTTGTTAGAAAATATCTAAACCAGCTGAGGATAGTTTCCTGAATGCCCACAGAATATAATAGTCGGAATAAGAGAGTTTTATGATCAATTGTGTCAAAAGCCGAGGTTAAGTCTAACAGTGTTAAGATCACAGAGTCACCAGCGTGAGTCGCTAACAATATCATTGGAAACCTTTAATAAAGCAGACTCGGTGCTGTGTAGAGGCTTGAAACCAGACTGGAAAGTTTCAAGAATTTGGTTTGAGCTAAGAAAAGACTGGAGTTGATTGAGGACCGTTTTCTCTAATGCTTTTGTAAGAAAAGAAAAGGTCGAAGTAGGTCGAAAATTATTGTTTGTGTCCATTTGCATGCCTCTGCTTATCATAGTAGTTCTTGCTTCTGTACTCTACTTCACTCAGCTGTGTTGTGCTACTACTACTCTGTTTGCTAATATGGCCTTTTATCTGCTCCGACTGCCTCACAAGCTCTACCGCTTTGTCGAGCGTCAAATCGTGCCTAAGCTGTAGCTTTTCACACAACTCCTGATCTAATATCCCTATTACCAACCTGTCTTGGATATTTTTGTTTTTGGCAGCGTCAAAAGCACAGGTACCATCAAGCTCATGTAGGCTTCTGATGTACTCCTCAGCCGTTTCATTAGGCTTCTGCGTGCGCTGGTGGAATCGCGCCCTTTCATGGATGGTGTTGACTTTAGGCACAAAATAATTATCTAATTTACCCAGGACTCAAGTCATAATCATTCTCGTCGCCTTCCTCTGGAAAAAAAGGCTTGAAGACTTGTTCTGCTTCTTTCCCCAACCAGTTCAAAACGTACGTGTGTAATTAACTCTAAATCAATAAATTAGTATTACTAATGTATGCATATGCAATACAACTAGAAATGTATTCAACCAGCTATGGAGTGTAAAATTATGATATTCAAGTCAAACAACCACTTTCACCAGTCAAAATTAGATGCATTAAAGCTGACTGTAAACACACAACCCACATGTTTCCTACAGTCAGAAACACAACCAGCCCACCACACACACACCTCAATTACCAATCTACTTTCTCGCTTATTCCATATTCTCCATAGCCTACTCGTCCAGTCCCCTGCTTTAACATTAATTTCAATTTAAGCACAGCAATGCATTTCAGCAATAACTTCACCAATCCTAGGCGTCCAACCCAGGTACAGTAAAGGTTAAATACAACAGCACATATCAACAAAGTTATTCCGAATGACCATGCTAATCAGCCAAGCTAACCAGTTAGCTTAGAATTCCCCATTATCCAAGACACAACTGAATCAGTCCCAACCGCCTCCACAATAAAATCAGCAACAGAAAACATAGCTATTTACACAGACAAGTCCTTTAATCCTACAAAACACTTATATAGACCTTGTCATGAAAATACAATTTAGCTATCCCTGGCCTCAGCAGCACTCAACACATATGACTTCTTATTTGACTTCTTATGAATTAACCTTCTTCTCTTTCTGCATTAGACATTGAATTTCTGCGTTACACATAAAATTATTTGCAATATAATGACTTCATCTTCTTCAGCTTCTCAAGGCCTTTTCAAGAACACCAAACATGCTGTTACACATGTTCAGAATATTACTCAAGCAGAGACATTCTCATTTGATTAGAATATCATTTGAATATTGACTATGACACAGATATTTCCCACACTAGCTAACATTTTGCAACTAGCTAATGTGTTGTGTGCACCAATGATCAATATTTAGGATATTTTCCTGATGTTAATGTGATGAAAGTACATAGTAGCACATGTAAATTACTCTAGACATAGCCAACTGTCACATTTTCCCTTGTTATCAGGAGAGAGAGACAGGCGCGAAGGTTGCAATAATCCAATGCCGTTTATTATAATAAACAAATACTGCCACGAGGGGCAAAACGGATAACTAGAAATTCAACATAGAGACACATAACAGGATTACATTGAACGACAAGACACAGGGAGGAACACACGGGCTAAATAACATAAATATCAAACGAAAGCTAACACAACACACCTGGGAACACTAATCAACAAGAACAGGGATCTATTGGATAATTTAATTTTAATTAAATTAGATAAAGGAAACATGTGACAAGACAAGGGAGAAACCAAACCATGACGTAGCTGAAAGCAATACAACATAAAGCAATACTCGAAACAAACACAAGGGGAAACCAAAACATAATATATTAGGGAGCAAACCTGAGACATGGAACACACAGGGCAGTAACTAAACCAAAACATACAGTCCATCTAGGGCTGGACGTTACAGTACCCCCTCCCTAAGCCCACCACACCGGGGTGGGCAAGAGAAGGGGCCCGGGGACTGGAGGGACAGAAGGCGGCCCGGGGTCAGGACGGACAGAGGGCGGCCAGGGGACAGGCAGTTCAGGTGGCCAGAGGACAGGCAGTTCAGGCGGCCAGGGGACAGGCAGTTCAGGCGGCCAGGGGACAGGCAGTTCAGGCGGCCAGGGGACAGGCAGTTCAGGGAGCCCTGTCACAAGCAGGGGGTCTGGGAGCCCTGGTGTCAGCAACGGGGGTCCGGAGGACAGCGGCAATAGTGACAGGGGTCCGGAGGAGCAGGGGGTCCGGATGTCAGCGGTAGCTGAGACGAGGGTCCGGATGTCAGCGGCGGCTGAGACTGGGGTCCGGAGGTCAGCGGCAGCTGAGCAGGGGGTCCGGACGTCAGCGACGGCTGAGCAGGGGGTCCCGACTCCTCCCAGGAGGTGCCATCGCCAAACCCTGGTGGTGGAGGGAGGAGTAGGACCTCCAGGTCTGTGGCAAGGAGGGGCCCAGGCTGTGTGCAGACAGCAGGAGGCTGTGTGCAGGCTGCTGGAGGCTGTTGGCAGGCTGTTGGAGGCTGTTGGCAGGCTACTGGAGGGTGTTGGCAGAGCAGGTCCTCCAGGTCGTCGTCCTGGACAGGACTGCAAAAGAGGGGGGCGGAGTCCTGTCGCCACCCCTCATAGCCCCCCCGAAAATTTTTGTGGGGAGACTGTCGGCCATCTTGGGAGGGGTGCCACTTATGAGGGACGGCATCTCCTCCTCTTCCTCACTGTCAGACCATCAATGAGCGGGGTTGGCGGCCAACACCTGCAAGGGGGGCCTAGGGGCAACTATTGGGGACCTAGGGGCTACTACTGGGGACCTAGGAGCAAAAAATGGGGACCTAGGGGCAACTACAGAGGCCCTAGGGGGTCTAGCCTGAGAGCTAGAGGAACTAGCCTTTATGCTAGGGGAACAAGGAGCCTGGACGCTAGAGAGAGAAGTAGCCTGAGAGCTATTGGAAAAGCCGGCCTGAGAGCCGGAGGAAGAACTAGCCTGTGTGCTAGGGTAGCTAGCCATTATGCTATAGGAACTAGTACTCAGACGGGGGCCCTGGGTGGCGGAACCCCTGCCCTGAACCTGAGAACCTAGTGGAGCTACATACACTAGCCTGAATGCTAGGACAAGAACTAGCCTGTGACATGGGAGAGCTACTAGAAGGGTAGCCTGCCTGAGAGCTAGCAGTGTAGCCTACGGGAGAGTAGGAAACCCTACCGGGAGGAATAGAGGCCATCCGGGGCTGCTGTGGAGTTAGCGGTGGTGGGGTCCTCCGGATAGCCTTTCCTATCCACTCGGGGGGTATCTCCCACTCGTCCTCCTCGTCGTCCCGGTCGTCAGCCTCCTCCTTGCTGCCGTCAAAGGCTTCCTCCTCCTGCCAGCTACGACAGAAATAGGCTGCTCCCTCGGAGTACATCCTCCGGGAAGCAGCCCATAGCCCACGCCTGCTCCATGATCTGCAGGGTGAGCCGGCGGAGATCTCCTTCGACATAGCCCGTTCTGGGAGGGAGAGGAAAGCTCTCCCTGGGGTTGTGGGAACTCCTTCGCTGTCTCATTGTTTTGGTCGTTCAATCTGTCATGGAACACACAGGGCAGTAACTAAACACAAAACATACAGTCCATCTAGGGCTAGACAATAAAGATGTAATTAGTCTAATCCTTGATACGGGATTATATTACTTGCCGCCATTGCTCCCTGTGTACTGAATTTTGTTGTAGAATGATTTACCAGGACAGATGAACTTTATATATTGAATAAGGTTGAATTTTGTGACCACACCCTCAGGTTTTACATGACAATACATAAAATCTACACACAATTATACAAAATAAAACCAGTACAATTAATATAAAATAATTACAATCCTAAAGTCTAAAAATAATTGACATGTTTTGTATCTGCCATACATATTTGCCCCATTATAATGGTTAGCAGCATGTTTAGAAATGAATGTACATTTTGTTTTCAACAGGGATTTCTCATTCAACTATGCCCCCTTGTACCACTAAAACACCCTCCTTACCTCACCCATGGCATATTTAACTGAACCCCCTTGTCACCCACCCTCCTTACCTCACCCCTGACTGGAAGTATTTTATTTATTTATTTATTTTGGTGATTTTTACCAATTTTTCTCCCCTCCCAATTCCCTCTAATCCTATTTTGTCAGCAGCTCCTGCCATGGTGCTGTGACCTAAACAAAGTTTATTGGAAAATCTATAGGGCCAAGTCAAGTATTAAGAAATGCACTGAGGTTTATTTGGCGACTGTCATGTTGGAAACATGACCAGCACAACGATTTTGAGGTGTTTAGGGGTCTGGAGTGTCCCTTTAATAAGCAAAATATACACTCACCTAAAAGATTACTAGGAACACCATACTAATACTGTGATTGACCCCATTTTGCGTTCAGAACTGCCCAAATTCTACTTGGCATTGATTCAACAACGTGCTGAAAAGTTTTCTGCAGTTGATGTAGATTTGTGGGATGCACATCCAGGGCACGAAGCTCCCGTTCCACCACATCCCAAAGATGCTCTATTGGGTTGAGATTTGGTTACTGTGGGGGCCACTTTAGTACAGTGAACTCATTGTCATGTTCACGAAACCAATTTGAAATGATTCAAGCTTTGTGACATGGTGCATTATCCTGCTGGAAGTAGCCTTTAAAGGATGGGTACATGGTGGCCATAAAGGTATGGACATGGTCAGAAACAATGCTCAGGTAGGCAGTGGCATTTAAACAATGCCCAATTGGCACCAAGGGGCCTAAAGTGTGCCAAGAAAACATCCCCCAAACCATTACACCACCACCCCCAGCCTGCACAGTGGTAACAAGGCATGATGGATCCATGTTCTCATTCTGTTTACGCCAAATTCTGATTCTACCATCTGAATGTCTCAACAGAAATCGAGACTCATCAGACCAGGCAACATTTTTCCAGTCTTCAACTGTCCAATTTTGGTGTGCTCTTGCAAATTGTAGCCCCTTTTTCCTATTTGTGGTGGAGATGAGTGGTACCCGGTGGGGTCTTCTGCTGTTGTAGCCCATCCGCCTCAAGGTTGTGCGTGTTGTGGCTTCGCAAATGCTTTGCTGCATGCCTCGGTTGTAACGAGTGGTTATTTGAGTCAAAGTTGCCCTTCTATCAGCTTGAAGCGGTCAGCCCATTCTCCTCTGACCTCTAGCATCAACAAGGTATTTTCGCCCACAGGACTGCCGCATACTGGATGTTTTTCCCTTTTCACACCATTCTTTGTAAACTCTAAAAATGGTTGTGCATAAAAATCCCAGTAACTGAGCAGTTGTGAAATACTCAGACCGGCCCGCCTGGCACCAACAACCATGCCACGCTCAAAATTGCTTAAATCACCTTTCTTTCCCATTCTGACATTCAGCTTGGAGTTCAGGAGATTGTCTTGACCAGGACCACCCCCCTAAATGCATTGAAGCAACTGCCATGTGATTGGTTGAGTAAATAATTGCATTAAGGAGAAATTGAACGGATGTTCCTAATAACTCTTTAGGTGAGTGTATACAGGCAAGTTAGACTTAATTGTTTTGGAAACTTAACTGTCTGCAGTATTCAGCATTATCCCCCACTTTCACACTCTTTTTTTTAAAATAAAAATTACAGGAGATACAGAAAGTGATCATGATTACCATCCACATAATAATACATACCAGACCAGACAGTCTGGAAACGGGTTGTCAATAGAGTGGCCACTCAAGTCAATGGCACACATTGAACCTGCAATACTGTGAGTTGATGTGTGTCTTATTGATTTGAGTGGCCACTGCACATTCTGTTCATCACACAGACCCAGACATTCCAATCTGTTGTGAAAGCTATAACAATACATACCTGAGTAGACAGTCAAATTGTCAATAGAGTGGCAACTCAAGTCAAGCGTGCTATGGTAAGTTAAGTGGCCAGCTCACATTCTATTGATCATCATATACCATGATTAACAAATAATATATAAATTATGTTTTATATTGTTAGAGTTGTACTAGAGCAAAACGTTCACTCCTTGAAGTTTCCAGTTTGGGAACCATTGCTATTCCTGGTTCCTGGTTGCATCAGCAGTCAGACCATTCTACTCAGGGGCAGACTCAATAATCACTGGAAACTACAGTAAAGTGTGTGTGAATATAGGATGTGACATTGTTTGAATTGGGGAATGTATTGTTTCTGCACTTCATTGTGCATTTTTATACATATTTTTAGCTTAAATCAAGCTGTCACTACTTTTGTATTTTTATTAAAATATATAATGTCAAAATAGATACGTTGGCTCCTTGAGAGTAGACTAAAATCAAGTATACATAGCCTTATTGTAAAGCTCTTGCAACTCCTTGTACAGATCTATGGTATGACGAGGGGCATGCACATGGTCCATCCAGAGTCCTTGAGATAGAGTTGTGTCATCTCCGCTCACTTCATCTGGCAAGTTTCTTTACAGCAATGGCGGATTATGGAGACCGGCAATAGTTCCAAATAACGTGAGCTACTACCCGTGTCGCTATAGAGAAGCATTGTTTCAACAATTTTCATCACTTTCTCCTTACTGAGGTAATAACTTTAAAATCTGAAATACTTTTAAAATCTGTATTATAGCCACATTTTAATTTTATAAACTTGTTAAAGTAGAATTAACTAATTTAATGCCAGTTTTAAGGAAAACTAGCTAACGTGAACAGTTGACATTAGCCTAATTATTCTGTTTTTTAAATGACTACAGTTAAAGTCAATTAAACAGTAATTACTTTATTATTACATTTGGGTTGAGTTGTAAATATATTTTAGAAAGTGTTAGTATGTGCAAAGATGGAAGGTATGCCATCTTCTATTAGTCTACTCTCTCCCTTGTTTGATCTCTCAAAATGATCTGCTTCAAGATGTGCTTGTACAGTAACATTTGATAATTTTGAGATTAGTTTATGCACAAACAAAACCTGTGCCATCTCCCCAAAAACATATCATGTAAGATCATATCTTATAGTTAAATGTACCATATTTTATGTTTTACAGGAAGGGTATGTTTTAAATGTTACTGAATACAGTATCCTCAAATCACTACCTGGCATATTTTATTGATGTTGGCGTTACAGTCACCCCCATGCCACACATCCAAACAAGAAGCTGGCCACATGAGCATAGGCCCAAAAATTGCTCCAATAAAATATTAAAGCTTTAATAAATCCATTTCCTGTATGTTTACAGGAATAACTGAAATACTGAATGTCCATTTGTGTCAACAATTGACTTGTGTTAAGGCTGCACAACTAGCACATACACAAATCTTTATCATTATTCTGGCTGCCACAATGAAGAGTAAAAAGTAAAAGTATAATTAAAATGATATTCTAATAATAAAGTACATTGTTCTATCTATGTGTATTAATAGTTAAACTGTTGCTATTTATGTCACTATTCAGTTTTTATTATGATATAAACTAATGTACCTTTAGAAAAGCAGTTTTTTGCAAGCTACAAGTTACTGTACATAAAATGAAGCTTCACTACACTGAAGCTCCCCCCAGGGAAATGTAGTGAGCTAAGCTACAGAAACATGTCAAAAGTAGTTTACTACATCTAAGCTATTTTTTTATTTTAACCAACTTCTTTCCGAGTCAATGCTAACTTTTAAAAGATTCTGATCGTTTGACTTACTGAATCATTCAATCAAATCTTTGTTCTCCTGCTTAATTCCATCTCTATCTCATGATGGCACCATATTGTTTTCTATAACATCGCAAAGTAAATGTTTCCAGCACACAAGAAAACACATTAACCATTGTTAACAAAAAGCAAATGAATTAGTCTTCATAGAGTAAACCTTTGTCAACATAAGTTAAGCCCATCTTTACATTTGACTTCATTAACATGTGACACAGACTATATAAGCTATGATAATACTTGAGTTATTTAGTTAGCTTAAGATCCACATTATGATATGAAAATATGAACAGATTACGTCAGTTGTAATATGCTATACTCTAATATTCTGTTAGGCTACATTGTCTGTTACTGTATTATTTGGTTAACATATTTCATTACATTTGGTTAACAGGTTTTGTGTGTGTCATTGAAAAAAGGGGAAAAGTAGCACAATTTGATGAGTGTATTTCGTAAAACAAATTTTAAACATAATTTAAACGCTTTGATCAATATGTACAACACAATTCCATTCAAAATAGAAGATTTTAGGAAACTGTAGTCTATCATTACAAAAGACTATCCAATGCAACTCTTCATAATCTAACATAAGAGTAACACATATAACCTTGATTTCTTATAATTAAACTTTTTGTACTGGTAATAATGTATAAACAATACAATTCATATAAATGGCCAATTCTAATTGGCTGAAGTTAACATGGGAGCTTTGCTACCATATTTAGTGAGTAGGGTGTGGCACTGTCCCTGAAATGTCATACAAACTCCCTGCTGAATGGATTAAGTTCACCAATTCTGGGTTTATAATCTCCTTCTCACACTCTGCTGCGAGCAAGACTGTTTCTGAAAATCAGACAGAGATTCTTTAAGGACTGTGTAAAAAAAGAATGTCTACCAACAACGAAAGGGAGGAGGTGGGAGGAGTTGAAAGCAACTCTAGACTGAAACATTTATGCAGTGTTGGGCAGGAGTGTCACTACAAGTAGCACCATTATTAGTTTAACTACATTTCTCAGTAGCGTGTCGTAGCGTATCTTTCTTCTGAATCAAATAGCTTTACAGTAGTTAAGCTATTTTATTGATCAAGTAGTGAGGTAGCGTCCACACAAGCTACACTCTCAGAAATAAAGGTACAAAAAAGTTAAAAAAAAGGTACAAATGCTCGTCGCTGGGGCAGTACCCCAAAGGGGAACAACCTTGTACCATATTAATGGGTACAAAAAAGTACCCCTACAGTTTGTGCCTTTTAGGTACAAATATGTTCCTTCAAGGGTACAAATGGCTCGTCGCTGGGGTGGTACCCCCGAGGTACAGCAATGGTACCCTTACCATAGGTACAGCGTTGTACCCTTTTATACTGTACCTTTTGAGAGACAATTTTGTACCTTAGCAATACATTTGTACCTTAATCCACTGGTACAAAAAGGTACCCCATTAGATGGTACCAATTTGTTCTCGTTAGGGGTACCCCCACAGCGACGATGACATTGTACCTATAAAGTGACAAAAATGTCCGTGTTAAATGGAAAAGAATGAGAGCAAAAGAAGGCAATGTTTGTTTTCCAACAATCAAAGATTTTAAAAATGTTAAATTGTACAAATTCAAATACTGGAAAGTGAATAACCACAATCTTCATTTGCAATAAACTTTAATGAACAAAGTTTTTTTACATTTAAACAATTTTAATGGAGAATCACTATGACTGCATTATACTTGAAAGAATATAGTTTATTAGTGCATTATACTTACTGTTATCATGCTTTATACTATGACTAAAAGCTACTGTGAGTGGTGATTGTATGCTTAAAGTTAACTGATCGCATTACTGCACACACAGGCAGATACATATTGTTATACAATAACTATTGTTATAGAAAGTGTTTTGTTTTCTTTGAACCCAAAAAATTTACTACTTCAAATTCATCCTTAATAAAAATGCAGTCGTAATGCGTTTGGATATTCTCTAAAGAAAGATTGTACTATAAGGAGCATCCTATCACAAAAGTCAGTTAAGACCTGTTCATCTTCAATATTTACAGAGACTATGTCATCCCACACATCCTCATGGGAACAATATTTTTTTTAAACATCAGAAATGGGAACATAGGAGAAGCTACCTATTTTATGTCCCGTAGACCCTCTTAAAATGTATTGAACTGGTTCAGTCAAGTCTAACCTCGACTTACAGTATTCTTTCAATTTGAACTGAGAAGAGAACTCTTTTGATGCTTCCTCAAAAAAATCATTGGACTGTAAAACCTGCTGAAGTTCAGGACATCCTTCCACATCAAAACCATTTTCTTGAAGATGATAAGATATAACTTCATCGTAATTCTCCTTAAAAAAACAAAAAAGAAAGTTTACATCACTAAGTATTTCTTGCTGAACAGATTCTGGTAAATTGTTTTTTTCTCTGCATTTTAGGATGAAGCTACAAAGATTATTTTTAAAGTTATATAAAAGTGTATCCATAGAAGGGGGGGTTTGGACATCTGCATCATTATCACACATAACACGCTCATGTTCATCTTCAGAAGCAGGCTCCTCACTAGCAGGCTCCTCACTAGCAGGATCACCAGTAGGTAAAATGCAAGCTCTATGTTTTCCATAAATGTGACATCTGAAAGACGGGTAATTGGAAAAAGTGGATTGGCAGGCATTGAGTCCACATGTGATCGAGAAGCCTGCCTCATGGGCATGAGTAAGTCCCACATGTTGGACCAACTTCATGAGAGTGAAAGTTTTTCTTTGGCACTTGGGGCACTGGTGTACACGAGGGTGTAATCGAGGCATTTTGAAAAAAAAAAAAAATATTTAGTAGATGAGGTTTATCACTTTGGTTACAGTGGTTGGCAGAGGCCGGTCTCCCTTCTCATATATATTCGCAATACATCGCTGGAGGAAGGTGAGAGTGTTCTTGTTTTTGGGTTGGTATTCAAGATTGAAAACAAAAAATGAATAAAATGATGAGATCATTGCTTCCTCTACCTTCATGCCTTCACACACCTCAACCCTGTCTACCTTCAGGGAACAGGAATTTCATCCCCCAAACGTGGACTTCCAGTCATCTTGGGACACCTGGACAATTGGGTATGGTGTGTTGGGGTCACCCTAAAGAATAAAACAAAGCAGACAGGGATGTAAACACATGTTTGGTCAAAAAAGAGAGTAGATATACTACCCCAAAAAAGAAATCAAAACACTAGAGTGCTAGAGATGCATACCTCTCCCATCATGATGTGATGATCCAGACTCTCTTTAAAAATTATTGGCAGGAAGATGAGCGCCGCTCTGAAGTCCATTCCTAGAAGAGAATCAAGATAGATACTTTATTCATCCTGAAAGAAATTTTAGTCATCCAGTAACTTATACATATAAACACACATATATAATCAAAATCTATCATCTCAGAATGCACTTTGAATTGTCTACAGATTTTTCCATGCATGCTTTTATTAAAGTGTGATTATACTCTTATAATATGCTTTTTGTAAGTACCTGGTAGATCCTCGATGAGCGCTTCTTCTCTGGCCTCCAAGTACTGTTTTGCTATTGGAGTTTCCTTGAGCCAGGGCAAGCACTTTGGGAACAATCTGGTTAAAGCAATCCGTGAAGCTAATGCTCGCTGTGGAGTGGATACAACCCACCTCCTCCAACAGCTGCAGAAAGACAAAGAAATTGACCACGAGAGGAAGGGGATTACAGAGTATTTTAACATGCTACACGGAGTTGTGGCACAACGCAAAGCAGAGTATAGTTCTTGACTATACTAGCTCTATTTAAACAAACCATGTTTACATGCAGCATTACCAAGGTTCGTGAGTCGTACTCACGTCCTATACCATTGGTATATTGGTGATGCTGCCAAGTTTAGGAAGAATTTTTTAAACATGGTTTGTTAAACGGTGCTAGTATAGACTTGAAAGCCAGACATATTTACATGTTTTTATAAACATATTTACATGTTTTCTAGTTGTTCAGCCCGATGTTGTTCTAGGGTACATACACTCACCTAAAGGATTATTAGGAAAACCATACTAATACTGTGTTTGACCCCCTTTCACCTTCAGAACTGCCTTAATTCTATGTGGCATTGATTTAACAAGGTGCTGAAAGCATTCTTTAGAAATGTTGGCCCATATTGATAGGACACCATCTTGCAGTCGATGGAGATTTGTGGGATGCACATCCAGGGCACGAAGCTCCTGTTCCAACACATCCCAAAGATGCTCTATTGGATTGATCTGGTGACTGTGGGGGCCATTTTAGTACAGTGAACTCATTGTTCATGTTCAAGAAACCAATTTGAAATGATTCGAGCTTTGTGATATGGTGCATTATCCTGCTGGAAGTAGCCGTCAGAGGATGGGTACATGGTGGCCATAAAGGGATGGACACGGTCAGAAACAATGCTCAGGTAGGCTGTGGCATTTAAACGATGCCCAATTGGCACTAAGGGACCTAAAGTGTGCCAAGAAAACATCCCCCCACACCATTACACCACCACCACCAGCCTGCACAGTGGTAACAAGGCATGATGGATCCATGTTCTCATTCTGTTTACGCCAAATTCTGACTCTACCATCTGAATGTCTTATCAGAAATTGAGACTCATCAGATCAGGCAACATTTTTCTAGTCTTCAACTGTCCAATTTTGGTGAGCTCTTGCAAATTATAGGCTCTTTTTCCTATTTGTAGTGGAGATGAGTGGTACCCGGTGGGGTCTTCTGCTGTTGTAGCCCATCCGCCTCAAGGTTGTGCGTGTTTTGGCTTCACAAATGCTTTGCTGCATACCTCGGTTGTAACGAGTGGTTATTTCAAAGTTGCACTTCTATCAGCTTGAAGCAGTTGGCCAATTCTCCTCTGACCTCTAGCATCAACAAGGCATTTTCGCCCACAGGACTGCCGCATACTGGATGTTTTGTTTCTTTTCACACCATTCTTTGTAAACCCTAGAAATGGTATTGCATGAAAATCCCAGTAACTGAGCAGATTGTGAAATACTCAGACCGGCCCGTCTGGCACCAACAACCATGCCACGCTCAAAATTGCTTAAATCACCTTTCTTTCCCATTCGGACATTTAGTTTGGAGATCAGGAGATTATCTTGACCAGACCACACCCCTAAATGCATTAAAGCAACTGCCATGTGATTGGTTGAGTAGATAATTGCATTAATGAGAAATTGGAATGGGTGTTCCTAATAATCCTTTAGGTGAGTGTATATCTTTAAACATTTAACACTTACCCCTGAGGGTGTCTTTAAGAAGGGATATTTCTTCAGTGTCACACACTCATTCCTTCTGCGATCTCCTTTTGCCTCCATGCAAAGGTTCTCTGCATTAGGTCGCGTACAATCGCAGTGTGTGGCTGCGCTTTGCTGTATTGTGTTTGTAGAATCTTAACATGACCAGCAATTGAAGATGAATCTTCCCCGAGAACATCAAGTTCCTATTGACATAAGTAGTAACATAGAACATAATAATAAAACTCATCCATTGACAATACATTTGCGAGTAATACCTACATCAGGCCTATTCAATTCCTACCCTACGAGGGCCGGTACCTGCTGGTTTTCTGTTCTACCTTGTCATTAATTGCACACATCTGGTGTAGCAGAATTAAATAAGAAGTAATGAAAAAATGGAGTCGAACTGGCTTTGAGGGCCAGATTTGAATAGGTCTGGCCTACATGATCAACTATGGTCACTATTTAAAGAGGGGGAAAGAGAGGAAGGAAGAGGGGGTTAAGGGGAGAAACATGGAGTTAGGTAAAAAAAAAAAAAAAGAGGTAAGGAGAGAAAAAGAGAGGAGGGAGGTAAGGAGAAAGGAGTTCCCTCCCTCCCACTCCCTTAAATTGAGATTTGAATATCAAACAAAAATTGATTAATTCCAACTTACTGATCGTGGCTTGGTTCTCAGACAGGTGTTTGGACTCTCTGCGTCAGGTTGCTTGGACATTTTTCCATGGGCAAACTTCTCTTTTATCAGTTTCACTTCATCATTTTGGACAAGCGGAGCACGTTCGTTCTTGAATTTGCTTTTCAACGACATGTGCCAGGTATGCTTATTTCAACAAAACAATTGGAACAAAAAAATTGGAACAAAAAAGTCACAAAATTAGTCTTCAACAACATGTGTATTAGGTCTCAGGAGTGACAATGGAAGCATCCATACACCAATCAATTGATTCAGTTCATAGGTGCAATATGACCACTCACCTGTGTCCATACACAGTAGCCTTTAGGCTTTATTCACCAGCTCCACTAATTCCTGAAAGTAAAACTGCATCTACCATTTCCTGTCCAATACCATTGGATTAAGTGACCAGCACAGACCTGATTATCAATTGTACATTTGACTGGATATGAACTCATCCCACCCCATTGGTGGAGGTCTGGAGGAAGCTTTGAGGAACACATTTGTGCCTTATTTCAGGAACCTGCGGCAGGTGTAGGGCTGGGCACCGAACATCGATACTTTTATGGCACCGACCGAAATACTCCAATACTATCGAGTATCGAAAAATTATTTATCTTTCGATGCCAAATTTCGGTGCCAAAAGCGTCTGTGAGCCAATAATCATGTAGCATATTTGC
>JACXGM010008808.1:0-28422 GCA_016801145.1 Umbra pygmaea | reverse complement strand
ATGTTTATTCACGTATTGCTGTGTTCATGTTTATTCATGTATTGCTGTGTTCATGTTTATTCATGTATTGCTGTGTTCATGTTTATTCATGTATTGCTGTGTTCATGTTTATTCACGTATTGCTGTGTTCGTGTTTATTCATGTATTGCTGTGTTCATGTTTATTCATGTATTGCTGTGTTCATGTTTATTCATGTTTTGCTGTGTTCATGTTTTTTCAAGTATTGCTGTGTTCAGGTTTATTCATGTATTTCTGTGTTCATGTTAATTCATGTAATGGAAAAAATATATATATATTTTTTGGAATTTTGACATTGTCATTATTTTACAATATTTCTCTCCTTACAGTATTACAGCATTGTTTCCACAGACATTTTTGTATTCAAAAAACATGTCTTGCTGTCAGAAAACATCATGTAAAAGTAAGCGAAGGAGACAAATGCGAAAGAGGTATGAAACTGAAACAGTGTTTAATACCAATAAGCATTTCTACTAATCAAACGACTACGAGAAGCCAAGAGGTATACAACCAACAATCAGGAACTTAAATATACACTAATAAACTTAGCTCACCAGGAGGGGTTGATCGTTACAGTACCACCCACAATACACAAGCTCCAGCTGTGCAAGGGCTCCCCTCCGGAGGGCGACCCCAATACACCACCAGGCATCGAGAAGGAAGGTAGGTTGGGCCGCAAAAGCAGGGGGCGAAGCAGTTGTACTCTGGTGCAGGGACCTGGTTCCCTGGTTGTGGTGAGGGGGCGGAGCCCCTGTCTCGGGTACAGGGGACTGGACCCCTGCTAGTTGCGAGAAGGGCGGTGCCCCGGTCTCGGTGCAGGGAGTTGGTCCCCTGGTTGAGGCATGGTGGAAAAGACCTCTGGCACTCGCACTATAGCGGGCAGAGCGCTGACATGGCGTTGCCATGGTGAGCAGACCCTCTGGTATGAACATGAATGGCAGAGTCACTGGCACTAACATGGAGGGTGGAGCCACTTAAACTGATGTGGAGGGAGAAGCCACTGAACCTAGCATGGAGAGTGGAGCCCTTGGCACGTGCATGGCAAGTGGAGTCACAGGAACGGGTGTAGAAAATGAGGGGCAGGTCCACCGTGGCGATGGCTGTGGTGGTGAGGGGCTGGCCAGAAAAGAACACTTCTGCATAATTACAACCACACCATGACCAAATGTTTTGCCTGAAACAAGCCAGCTTCTTACCACAATACTAATAGTCAACACATACTATATATATTAGTGTGTGTGTGTATCTGTTTCCCTTAGCTCCCCTGCCTTTGTCCATTATATTCAGCCAAGAGCCCATGTAAGTACGGTGTGTGTGTTGTAAACTACGTTAATATTTTAAACTACGTTATGACATATCATTATTTTATACGTAGACCAGTATTTTGTTTCCATCTAAAACACGTAACGTTTTGTTTGGGGCACTACTGTCACCCTTCTAAATGTGTTATTGTTGCTCTATTTCATGCACATCCTTCATTAAAAGATCTATAGCATGTATCTTGCATCCGCCACGTACTTTACCACCACACGTTACATAAACTGAAGGTGCTCTGGAAGCGATTGTCTGTGAAGAGACTAGGGATGTCACGAGAACCGATACTACCGAAACCTTCCGGTTCTAAAATGACAAAACACTGACGATGCCCATTTTTTTGAAGTACTGTAGGCACCGTTAGCAAAGATGCCAGTGTTGGCAATACTGTAGCTAGCTAGCTTTGTCAGGGGAGGATAACTGAAAATAGCAGGAAAAATCAAAAGCAAACGAAAAGGGCTTTGCCTCCAGTTGCTAGCTAGGTAGTCTGCTTCATTCGGCGGAGGATAATATACTTTTCTAAATTTTACACTTGTAGGTGCACCGTTCCCGGAGGTACTGCAATACCGAGTTGATGCGTGGAGCAGACGGAGCAAGCCCCGTTTCCGAATCCCTGTTTGAAGCCATCCCCATTTCGCCTTCAAAGTAATAGAGCTTCATTCAATGCAATAAACATCGCTTAACATATATAGAAACATTACACTTTTTGAAAATATGCCACTAAACTATATTAGAATAGTATGACATATTTACTAACTTATAATATTTTAATAAGAACATTTATTTGCAATCTGTATTGCTTAAATATATAATAAATACACAGAATCCTGTGTAATGCTAGCTACATTAAGGATGCTGATGGTAAATATGGATATCGCACAGATCACATAAGTCATTCGGGACTTACCCAAGACCATGTTAACATGCTACTTTTGCTCTCCAAAAACCTTTTACCTTGTGAAAAAAAACATGTTTATCTTGTTAGCTGAATGGTTGCACAGCTATTTCCACCGTTTTGTTTTGCACTGTTGTTGTTTTTGCACAGTACCTTTTGAAAAGCTGTCTGGAATGTGTCTGGGGAGTAGTTGTTGCACTATGATCATTAATTTGACTTTATTATGTTGTTCTATGCTATATTGCACATGTTTTTATAGCTTGTTAAGTGTTTTAATAAATGTTTCAAGTTCAAGTAGTCGAAAATCGGCATCGAGAATCGTGTAATTTTACTGGTATTGGCACCGACTACTGAATTTTTGGTATTGTGACACCCCTAGAAGAGACTAGTGCGTTTACTGTCAATTACCTATATTAGGTTATACTTTATGGACAAATGTAGCTACCTGTTACACATGAGTTGGGGTTTTCATGTATTGTCTTTGTGATTCCTCTGTATTTGTGATCCCTCTTGTGTCTAGTTCTGGTATAGGGTGACGTCATTGTTTAGGCACAGATGGATGTTGTTAGTAAATAGTGTGTTTTAGTATTTAGCCTGGGTGTTCTCCCCTTGTCTCTTGTCGGTCAATGTTTCCTGTGGCATCTTCATGTTACTCGTTCTCCCCTTTAGGGATATATTACGAATGCTTGCTTTGCCCCACGAGGCAGTGTTATTTTGATTTAAAATAAAGTATATTGGATTATCTGTACCTCGCTCCTGTCTCTACCTTCCGCAAGACGTGACAGATTGACGACCTTTTAAAATGCAGAGACAGCGAGGGATCCGCCACGGACCTAAGGAGAGCTTAGCCCTCTCTCTCGGGGGAATGTTGTTTGGGGGAACGCAAGCTGCATACTCTCTGTCTCCCCATGACAGCGAGAGAGAGCAGCCGGCCAAGCCGGTCCGACTCGCCTCCAGAGTGGAAGGACGTCCATCACCTCTACGAGGATGAGGAGGACACCGAGGAGGAAGAGGTAGGGGAATCCTGGGACGAAGAGGAGGAGGAGTGGGACCCCCCGAGTGGAGTGGAAGAGCCATTCGGCAGACACAACCCCAACTGCCTTCACCACAGCCCCGGATGGCCTCTACTCCCTCCGGTAGGATTTCCTACTTCCTCATTAGCGTCCCCAGTCCTCCTAGCACTCCGGATCAGGGCAGTGGTCCACTGAATAGGGCCCCCCGTCGGAGTACTAATCCCCATAGGCCTCCCGTACCTGCCCCTAGGGCCTCTGTTACTGCCCCTAGGGCCTCTGTTACTGCCCCTAGGGCCTCTGTTACTGCCCCTAGGACCCCCGTCCGGACCCCCGTCGCTGACGCCGGGACCCCCGTCCGGACCCCCGTCGCTGACGTCCGGACCCCCGTCCGGACCCCCGTCGCTGACGCCCGGACCCCCGTCCGGACCCCCGTCCGGACCCTCGTCGCTGACGCCCGGACCCCCGTCTGGACCCTCGTCGTCAGACCTCCCGGACACCCTGCCGCCCTGGCCGCCTGAGCTGCCTTTCCTCGGGCCCCCTGAACTGTCTTTCTCCTTGCCTCCTGAAGCCCCTGTCCCAGTGCCTTTGCCAGCCCCTGTCCCAGTGCCTTTGCCAGCCCCTGTCCCAGTGTCTTTGCCAGCCCCTGTCCCAGTGCCTTTGCCAGCCCCTGTTCCAGTGCCTTTGCCAGCCCCTGTTCCAGTGCCTTTGCCAGCCCCTGTCCCAGTGCCTTTCCCTGCCACCGTCCCTGTGCCATTCCCTGCCACCGTCCCTGTGCCCGTCCCTCCTGACCCAGGGCCCCTCTCAGTCCCTCCTGACCCCGGGCCGCCCTCTGTTCCTCCTGACCCCGGGCCGCCCTCTGTTCCTCCTGACCCCGGGCCGCCCTCTGTTCCTCCTGACCCCGGGCCGCCCTCTGTCCCTCCTGACCCCTGGCCGCCCTCTGTCCCTCCTGACCCCGGGCCGCCCTCTGTCCCTCTAGACCCGGGGCCCCTCTCTGTCCCTCCTGACCCCGGGCCGCCCTCTGTCCCTCCTGACCCTGGGCCGCCCTCTGTCCCTCTAGCCCCGGGGCCCCTCTCCGTCCCTCCTGGCCCCGGGTTCCTTGTTTCGCCCACCTCGGTGTTGTGGGCGTTTGGGGGGGATTCTGTTACACATGAGTTGGGGTTTTCATGTATTGTCTTTGTGATTCCTCTGTATGTGTTGTTCTGTCTCCCTCTTGTGTCTAGTTCTGGTATAGGGTGACGTCATTGTTTAGGCACAGATGGATGTTGTTAGTAATTAGTGTGTTTTAGTATTTAGCCTGGATGTTCTCCCCTTGTCTCTTGTCGATCAATGTTTCCTGTGGCGTCTTCATGTTACTCGTTCTCCCCTTTTGGGATATATTACGAATGCTTGCTTTGCCCCACGAGGCAGTGTTATTTTGATTTAAAATAAAGTATATTGGATTATCTGTACCTCGCTCCTGTCTCTACCTTCCGCAAGACGTGACACTACCCAAGCCTTTGTGAGTGCATTTTAACAAAATGCAAATGCAGTATAATGTATATAGGACTTTTTTGTAAAAAAAACGTATTTGAAGGAGAGGCAATGATTAGGAGCTACTGAAAAGGTTGGGAGCCCCAGCTGACTTCTACACAACACTCTGTAAGGAAGGAGGTCAGACAGGAAAAGGGTCTGCAGACAGAGAGATGGCAGAGAAGATTTTACCTTAACAAAGAACCAATCAGGTTATTGAAACCAGGGTTTTACTATTCGAATGTGGGATTGGCTGATGCACAATGGCATTTTGCCAGCATGTTCACTGAACCCCAATCCTAATCCTATTCCACTTACCCTAACATCATAAACCTAACCTAACTTAGTCCAAACATTTAACCCTACCCCATAATGCATACAAATAAAAGTAACCACATCCTAAAATTATTCCTAGTTGAGTTTTACAATAAACCTAAGCCAGAAATCACATGAAAGGGGTATGCACCTCGTGGGTCCAACTTTCAGGTTTACCATCTGTGTAGAGACATCAGGTTCCCGCATGAACACAGAAACCTGGATCACACATGCACACATATTCCTGCAAGGGCCCAGGGAATAAGTTAAAAGGTTGTATTTAGAGAAAGTTGGAATGATATGGAGGTCCGACACCAGCCTGTATGAGGGCAATACAACAACCTGCAATAACACATAATAACTGCCAGAAATAACAAATAATTTCATATCACTGCATTCGTCATATAGTAATTACTTTCAAAACATAGTTATCACTTTAACTTACTGAGTGTGAAGTGTAAAGGTTTAGACACTTATTTTGTAAAACTTCATCATTGGGTCGAATCACATCAGGCTTTAGCTGGAAGATTTGTACACAATGGCAAACTGAACAAAATGGTATCCAATCATACACCCATTATATTTGTTTTCCACAGTTGTTGTTTTTGTAGACAGGGAGTAGAAGAATTGCAAGCTATAGTTACAAAATTCATTAGATTTAAATAAATGTTTATATAAACATAAACATCCCAAAATAACTGTAAAATACACTGGTTACAATTATTAGCATTGATTTGAGATTTATGAGAATTACATTTTGATTAAAGTAAGATTTAAGTAACATGTAGATATACACTTTTGTTTATTTTGAATGATAATATTATTTTGTGAATAAAGTAGACAGAAAACATTACATTTAAAGATTAAGCTTTACAGGCTAAAGAACAAACACGCAAACAGATGAAGGATAAAAAGAGGTACACTTTTCTATTCAAATTTGCGACAGGAACATATTGTGTCAGTGCTACAGTAGGTGAAGAGGACAACACATGCACATAGTCAAATCAATTTTAAACAAAGCAAGTGAGAATTAGCTAAAGTGTTTTGTTGCCTAATCAACTCTTGTGCTTAGTGAAACAAGGACAGGGTTTTTGCACAGGAGTTGAGTACAAGCAGCAGAAGGTTTCTGACCGTTAGGCCACCCTGTTAAATTTAAACTGTAAATAAATAAAATAGGAATGGCGCTTAACATATTGGGCCCATACAAATCTGGAAAAATAAGACACAAAATAAATAAAAAAAATCTTAAATCAACCCCATTGAAAACCTCTGGAAGGTGATCAACAGGAAGATGGATGGTCACAAGCCATCAAACAAAAGCCGAGCTGCTTGAATTTTTGCACCAGGAGTGACATGAAGTCACCCAACATCAATGTGAAAGACTGGTGGAGAGCATGCCAAGACGCATGAAAGACAATTATTATTATAAAATGACTACTAATCCACCAAATATTGATTTCTGAACTGTCCTAAGTTAACACATTCATATTGTGTTGTTTAAAAATGAATATGAACGTATTATTTGATGTCTGACGACTTTTGATAGTTTGAACAGTTCTTCCAGAGCTGTATATTTCAAGTATAATGTTTACCAATTGATGTCATTTCTGACTGGTAGATATACATTTGCCTTCTTAATGCAATGGCTACACACAAATGTACGCACCACACACAAACAAACACACACACACACACACACACAAACACACACACACACAGGCACACCCTGTAGTGCTAATCAGTGCTGTGTTTCTGCTGTGGCCAGGGAGGCTTGGACAGATGCCTGGACATTTGAGATCCATCAGTGAGGTCTTAACACATTTGTTCTTAATAGTGCTGTTGAGAAAATCCAGTAAATACTGACGCCCTTTTAAAATTCTCTATAGTATACGACATATCCCTTTCACCATTCTCTATAGCATACCACATATCCTTTTACCATTCTCTATAGTATACAACATACCCCTTTCACCATTCTCTATAGTTTACCACATATCCTTTTACCATTCTCTATAGTATACAACATATCCCTTTCACCATTCTCTATAGTATGTCACATATCCGTTCACCATTCTCTATAGTATGTCACATATTTCTTTAACCATTCTCTATAGTGTGTCACATATCCCTTTCACCATTCTCTATAGTATACTACATATCCCTGTCACCATTCTCTATAGTATGTCAAATATCCCTTTCACCATTCTCTATAGTATGTCACATATCCCTTTAACCATCCTCTATAATAAACCACATATCCCTCTCACCATTCTCTATAGTATACCACTTATCCCTGTCACCATTCTCTATAGTATGTCACATATCCCTTTAACCATCCTCTATAATAAACCACATATCCCTCTCACCATTCTCTATAGTATACCACTCATCCCTGTCACCATTCTCTATAGTATACCACATAGTGATGGGCAAATGAAGCTTCATTGCTGTTCTTCTAGCAGCAGAATGTAATGGTGGCAGCACTAACTCAGATTTACTTTTTCAAAATAAAAGCCACATTGTAGTGGATTTTGACACAGTTTCACAGGACTGATTATAGCAGCTGTCTAAAGACTACCAGTCTCTCACATTCTTGACGACTGCTGGAGTGAGACCCGGAAGGATGGGGGGCCAAACCCCCCACTATGGGTAGTCAAACAAGAAGCTGAGATCTCAACATTATACTGTATATCATTATATATCATTTTGGGGCTTGCTGGATATTCCCATAAAGGGAGTTTGGTTATACTACATGAAAGGCTATATGATTTTCTCCACAGAGCGACTAGAAGAGATTAATGCTAGCTTTCTACAGTGAAGCATAGTCAAATGTTATAACCCAGTCCTTTTGTTACAGCCCGGATAGGGCCGCCGAGGCGACGCATAATCTAATTGTTAATGTACTCTTTTGTTCTCCAATTCCAGCCAGTGAACTGATCTTTATTTCGTATGCAGCGGGAGTTGTAGGCGTCCCCTCTCGAGGGGAAATATAAGTCTTTGTTTAAGGTTAAATCAGATGAGATCTCTTTAACGAATTCTCCTGGCCCACATCTGTGCGCGCCATAGCAAATGTGTTGAATAAATGTTGAGAATAGACTGAACCGTATAAGACATGCTTAGATCGTAGATCATATTTAGGAGTTTTAGACGACATGTAATTCTTGGTATTGTATTGCGTAATTCTGTGTCCGGTTAAAGTACATCGATGCCCTTTAACTGGAATAAAATATTATTCACTTTACTAAGTTCTGTCTGTCATTCTCATGGGAACGTAAGCTCCCATTAATCTTGTTGCGGCCTCTGCTCTTACGTTTCAGCCCTTATCACGTACACATTCAAGCTAGGTATGCACCGGGTCTGACCTGCAGGCAACGCTTTAGTTGCTCTAGTATTTCTTTCCGTAGCTGTTTACACACCCGGATAAATAATCGATATGGGGTCAGATAGTTAGATAGTAAATATTAATAACGTCATTACTATCAATCCTCTATACGCATTTATTAAGTGTTTCTCCGTTCTTAACTCAGACTATTGCTACAGGGGAGAAAAGGAAATATATTAATTATTAATGCGTAACTTCATAAGTGCATGTTAATTGTATCCTTTTACCCCTCTGACTACAACATTGAAATTTTACACGTAGCAAATCCTTTCCAAAAATGGCTTTTTTGAAATAGAATATCCTAAGTGCTGCCAGCATATTTTGCTGCTAGAAGAACAGCAATGAAGCTTCATTTGCCCCTCACTAAAAGAATATATATCCCTGTCACCATTCTCTATAGTATACTACATATCCCTGTCAACATTCTCTATAGTATGTCACATATCCCTTTCACCATTCTCTATATTATGTCACATATCCCTTGAACCATTCTCTATAGTATACCACATATCGCTTTCACCATTCTCTACAGTACACCACAAATCCCTTTAACCATTATCTAAGTATACAGTACCACACCACACTCCCTTTCCAAGGCTCAACAATTTCTTTATGGCTGTTATTACACAACTCCCACCTCAAACTTTACTTCCTGACAAACTCACAGTAATTGGCAATTAGGCACAGACACAATGTGCATAATATCCAGTACATCCCACACATTGGCTGGTTCTCTTGGAGAAATCAAAAGGGATTTCATTAAATAATAGTAGTTTTACTTCTCTATGGACCTGCCCCACTTTAGTCAATCTCCTTCTCCTGTTTTTCAATCAGAACCTCCATTATCACCCCTGAGATTGACAATACTTCAAGTAGGACACTCCAAAATGAACATTATGTGGTTTAATCTGGGACAAATGTGTCGGTGGCGGCGTGCACGTGGACGTAGGTTGAGAGCTAAATCAAAATTGCTCTGTCGGTATGAATGCGTTCTGAACAGTGCATTCGTACTGTAGTCATTCATTTACACCAGGGCTTGAAGTCATCTAGTCAAAGTAGGGCACGATTTAAAGGACATGCTGCCTTTCAGGAAACAGAGGGTTTATGTGTGATGTGTTCTCTGGTGGTTAGCTGGGTTCATCATTACTGGAGCACTGGACCTTCACTTAAGCAGTCAGTATAGTTTATGGAGTTGGAACCTACGGACTGTAGCGGGGTTGCAAGTTATTATTTCGTATCTGCGAAATTCATTTAATTGAATGTTTGTGAACTCTGCTTTGAAACAAAAACATAGTATGACTCACCCCCCAGATGGTAGCAAATTTTACTCCAAAAAGAAGCGGAATGTTTTTATTTGTAGTTGTTATGCGGGCATTTCTGTTAACGGACAACTTCTGATTTTGTTGTTGTTGTAATGTTTAGTTCAGTTTATTTGTCCAACCGTACATCTCAGAATTTCTCCCAAATTACGTTCTCAGGAAACTATTTTGAAAACCTGAATTACGTTATATCCCAACATATTTAGTTTTTTTTATGTTTGAACTGCACGTTTTGTTATTAAGCTATATTTGTACTTCAATTACGTGGCTCCGGTACATTTCGTTTAGCGGATTTATGCGAGAACATTCCACACATTCCATACATTCCATAGCGTTCGAAATTATATTGCAACATTCACAGTTAAGGTTAGGTAAGAGAATACTAACGGTTAAGGTTAGGCATGAGGTTACTAACGGTTAAGGTTAGGCATTAGGTTACTAACGGTTAAGGTTAGATATGACGTTACTGCGGTTAAGGTTAGGATTAAGGTTAGGGTAAACATTGCAGAAAAACGACAATCGTCTGTCTGCATGACACATGCAATGTAGAACAAATCACGCACAAAGTGCCAGTCTGGATTTGAACTCGCGAACACTGGCGTGCAAGTCGTGGATTTATACACCCATCCACCATCCCCGACCTTCGCCCTAGCAAAAACGATGATATTAACATGATTTTCATATGTTCATATTTAACGTTATTCAAGTGTTCAATTTACTTCCCTACATAATTGACTCTCTCATACATACATTCATATTTGACATATTTCGGTTTTACAAAATAGTTCCCTCAGAACGTATTTCATGTGATTTAGGGCAGTATTTGTCACATGAAGAAAAACACAGATGTAATTGCATGTACAGTGAAAGTCTGACACCCTAACCTAAAATCGACTCTTTACCTCAGCAATGTGATGCCTAGGCTTAACACTAAACAATTTGTTTTTGTAACGAGATACTATTAATAGTTGCGATGGATCACAACGAAATAAAACGCGATCACGCATTACTCAGCTACTATAAGTTGAAGACCAATATCATAGTAAAACCTTAAGAACTACGTATTACTGGTGATATATTTAGCTAACTAAGCTAGCTTTAAAAAGACAGTACAGAGTTTGCAACAGATCCATTCAAAATCTCATGTTGAAAGAGACGAGAAGTGGTCTATTGCAGCTGTGTGTGTCCAGTGTTTCTATTGGAAACATTGTCAGACAGAAACCAAAGTACAATGCTCATGGAATATAACAGTGGTGCATGGTAGGAATTCCACAGGAATTCCAAAGGTTGCGTTAATGTAGAATTCTGCGTCTTATACACAGAACAATAATTGAATGCAGAAAACATTATCTTGCGTCTTGAAATCACATCTGTATTGGTAGGGTGACCTACGTTCTATTTGTTCCCAAAGAAAGCCCCATACAACTGTAAACAGATTCTCCAACATGACCACAGAATTATGAGCAGTCCTCCAACTCAGTGCTCTGACACCAAGCGCGGTTTGTTTTATGTTTGCAAAGATCAAATATATCAAGATACGGCAGCATAAATACAAGTTTAAACTGATTAATGAAAGCATGTTGCTATATTTAATGCAATTTTATCATTATTTATTGTCTGATTATTGCCCATACAGGACACCCTACCTAATCCCTAGTTAACATATTGATTATTGAATAAAATTATCAAAAACACTTTAAGTACATCCCAGCCTTTATGTTAGAAAGACTTGTTAATGACTGAATCGTTCAATTTAATCATTGAAATTGAACGGTAGACATTTTCTCATTTGCTGGTAGGGGGGGTCTGGCATGCACTGGACATTACTGACTCAACCAAAATTACTCTAAAGATTCATTCTTTTTACTCAACGACTCAAAAAGATCTGAGTCAGTAAAATGAGTCGTACTTCACATCAATAATGCTGATGGAATACAGCGGCCTATATTATAGCTAAAGTTAGCTGAATTGTAATGAACGTGTTATGAAAGCTTATGCAATAGGTAGTATATTATATTTTACTGTTAGCTGCAATGACAAATGTCTAAAATGGAATGTCCAATTCAGTTGAATGGGTAATTTCACTGAAAAACTCTGTATGGACACCAGAAAAATCCCATTCACTATGTGGTTAGTCCTCAAAAGTTGTAAGAACTATGGAGACAATGTTGTTTGTTCAAGTAAAATTTGTGTGGCGAGGTGGGGTGGTTCCACAGGAGTCACCGCCTCCAGAATTCCAAGATATGCTTTACTTCTACCTTAACTAACACCCAGTTATACAAAGGCTACACATGTCCATTAACTGAAGCAAGACAGACATGGTTCCAAAATAAATACTTATTTTATTGAAAATTAAATGAATAAAGACTGGAAGTGCCTGAAAAGAGGATGGTTAGAACTGTAGATTAATCAAATCAGGATAATCCAATTTAAGTAGAATATATGGAAATGTTTATTACAACGTGGACAACAACCAAATGAAAAGGGGAAGTGGGCAGAGGCCAGCTGTGGATAGGCAAACTCAGGGTGTGTTCCAGGGGGGCATCAATGTACCCACCACAGGTGATCACTAAAATCGATAATCGTGCCACTGTAAATCGTGCCGCCGCAAATCGTGTCCAAGTGCTACAGTATTATCACTACAAACTGTGCAGGGACCCGCACCAGCGTGCCTAGCCTCCACCACAAGCTGGCTACTAGCTCCACTTAAAAGGAAACAACAAATTAATGATATACAAAAAACAGTTGGTCATATAAAATACAAGCAGACCAAACAGGGAGAATGCCGTCTGGTGGCACTTTAACAAAGTTGTGGAAATAAATATAAACACAAAAAAATGTACTAGGGTAAAAAAAGCTGACAACCTACAAGTCAGAAAACATTTACACATTAAAAACAGGTTTACCAGTTGTGTGCAATAACTTTTACTTTCAGTAGCCATCATAACTTGCTATGAATTCAATGATTGACTAGGGTGGGCTTCACTGGAAAACGAGAAATAAACAGAGGAATGTACACTGGCCGATTTGTTAGATTCGCTGTGTTCCTTGTAAGGAATCACTGCACATGGCTTTATGCACATGGCTAGTAATGACATTTCAAACATGTTTAGAGGGTAAATGCACATTTTAAAACTTGCCCCATGTAAATGTGTAATGGGTGTAAACTGGAGCAAGAGGATACCACGGTTTTGGCAATACAGATTGTGAGTTATTTTTGCTACTGACAGCACTCCAGATATTCAAAGAACAGAGCTACATTTTGAACTCGCCCGGAATTGTCCTTTAAAGCATTTCCATCTCTTGGTACCAGCTCCACTCAGCTTTACTCGGTTCATTTTCCACTGCAGATAGTACTCTGTACCACCCTGTACCGCCCTACAAGAAACTGCAGTGACATCCTCTTCAACACAACACCCAAGTCTACTGTTGGACACACACGTAAACAATGGAGGATATCGAAGGAATGGTATTTTTTCTCCTGGGTACAGACATATTAATAGTATTATTAAGATCTGAACAGTGCCTGCAGTCCTCGTCTTCCAATACCAGTTTCCAACAGGCAATCCTTGACTTTTCCACAATCAGATAATTCCATATGAATCTCTCTAACTAATTTAACACCTATGCCAAGCTAATTTATCCAAAAGTATACTGAACAAAACTAGAAAAGTAGTTACTGAGCTACAGTTTATATAAAGACATCAGTCAATTGACTGGGACAAAATCAAGCATCTTGCAAAATGTCACTGATGTTACAGACCAGTTTATGTGGAAATCAGGCCCACTGTAGGCCCACTGTTTCATGGTGCATACTGTATGTGTATTCCCATTAATCCATTGATCTTAATTTGCTTATTCAATAGATGTCCTTACTTGAACACTTATAGTTTTGTGTCTATAAGTTTGTTTAGTGGGGGCAGATGGCTCAGTGGGTAGGGAGTCAGACTTGTAGTCAGAAGGTTGCCAGTTCGATTCCCGACTGAGCCAAAAGTTGTTGTGTCCTTGGGCAAGACACTTTACCCTAATTGCTCCCAGGTCGTTGCTGTAAATAAGAAATTGTTCTTAGTCAACTTACCTGGTTAAATAAAGGTTAAATAAAAATAAATTTAGTATGAAGAGTCACTACATCTTGCACCACTAACAGGACATATTATTACATTATGTAGGTCAATAAACTGCTGCTTCAAATAACTACATAAACTGGATAATGAGCCACAGGAGTGGTTTCATACTTTTGATAAGTATTGACCAGATTTTCCTACTTATTTGCCTTACCTCTCTATCCTGGTTCATTTTCCTATTGTTGACTGCTACAGTGGTTCTATTCTGTCCTTCTGCACTACTATACCTGCCTCTGACTGGCTGGTATCACTTTCTGCAGAGGATAGACAAAGGCAGTGTTGATTAATGCACACATTATACTGACAACTAAACAATAATTGGTAGCATATGGAATTATCTGATTGTGGAAAAGTCAATGATTGCCTGTTGGATAGCTATCTTATCTGTTTAACTTCCACTTTAATATTTAGTTACATTCACCACACAACTGACACTAACATGTGTATGAGAACCTCTAGTTTCATTTGATACCCTGGTCGCCATCCATGCCTTAGAATTTATCTCAATACAGAGGTTACAGTAGCAGATTATTCTCAATAGCAGAGATACCGTGACAATTGTGTTTATTGTATATGTAATGCTATCACCTTAATTTTGACAGCCCTAAAACGACAACAAAAGCAACTGTTTTTCCAACAGATTTGCTCGCGGACCACTAGGGATATCTGGCATAGTTGGACCACAATTTTTCACTAGTCTACGGAAAGATGAAGTAGGGAGCCTATTTCGTAACAGCCTACCTGCATGCCTACTACTACTAGTGCCTAGAGGAGTTGCTAAATTTAACGATGCATGCTTTCCCTATGCAATTTCGAAAGGTTTCCCAGGTTAGCTGCATAAAAAAGAAACTGAGTGGTAGCAACTTTAACTGGTCAATTCAGTTTAAAATGTTACTTGTTGAAAAGCTTTTGCTGGCAAACATGAACTTCAAAATGACACTACAAAACGAGATACATGTTACGGTTTATTTTTCAACATCAGCTAAATGGTTTTGGAAACAGACTGTCTGTAGTGATCTCACCCTGCTTTTCACCGTCTCTTACGATGCTCTTGCAGGCAGGCAAATGTGAAAGGTCACATTGTTAGCCTATGATTTCACCTACCAGCAGCAACAAGGCTACCAATATGGTTCTAACACTGATTTCCAAACCTAACAAGGACAAGTTACTCATTGAAAATTGGAGGCCTATTAGCTTGCTTAATAATGAGATTAAGTTGTTTGCAATGATTTTTGCAAGCAGAATGAAACAAGGTTTAGATCAAATCCTTGATATTGAACAGTCTGGTTTTATGCAAGACCGTAATATTAGGAATAATATTAGACTAGGGTAACACTTTATTTTGAGAGTCCATCTCTAGATGCTCTACATATTATCTGCATACTGTCAACAACATTTTAACAAACTATCTACTAACTCTAACCCTAATCCTAACCTTAACCATTCCCCTTATGTTAAACCTAACCTTAACCATTACCCTAAAACATATTCTAAACTTACCCCTACCCTTAAAATACACAATTAGTTGCTTACCAACAGATGGTTTGTTGATAGTTTGTTGATAGTCATATCATCAATAAACTATCTGTAGAGCACATACAGATGAGATGTCAGACTCTCCAAATAAAGTGTAACCTAGACTAGTCTTAGATATGATAGATTATAATCAATTTATTGATGATGATAGTTTTATTTTATTTATTTCTTTTTATAAAGCATTTGATATGGTGAATCACAATTTTATTTTCAAAGTTATTCAATTTTTAGGTTTTGGAGAAGTATTTTTGAAAGCAGCTAAAACCTTGTACAATGGATGTAATAGTTCTGTCAAAACTTGCATTTGGTACGTCACAAAGGTTTAATATTCATCGTGGCATTAGGCAAGGATGCCCCCTCTCTCCTTCTTTATTTTTGTTGGTCACTCAGGTTTTGGCAATGCATTTAAAATAAATAAATATAATGGTATCACAGCTCTAGGTTTAGAATTTTAACTTAGCCAGTTTACTGATGACACTGCAATTTTTTTGAAAAACAAATTTGAAGTACCAAAATAATTAGATGTATTGAGGCATTCACTGCTGTATCAGGCTTTAAAATGAATTGTAATTCATTGATGAACTGTAATGCCCATCCCATGGAGAGCTGACGTTAACAGACTATCGCACTGAGAATTAACTCATACATTTATATTGTTTCTGCATTTTAGTTGTTTAGCTGTTTTGTTGTGGGATTTTATGTGCATACCTTTAAGTATCATGTGACAGCTCCTCCAGTCAAGCAGTTCCTGGGTTGGTTTTAACCTAGATTGAGTGGGAGTATTGTGGATCTGTTTGATTGGGGATTCTGAAGAGAAATGACTGTGATGTGGAACTGGTCAAATCAATGGTGATGACTTGCTGTGGTCTGCATAACCTTTGTGAGAGTCATGGGGAGGCCTATGACAATGAGTGGGATGCAGCTGTAGCAGCAGAGCATAATCTGGTGCCACTGGCACAGGGTGTAAGTGTAGAGGAGGGGAATAATTTTGTTATGATAATGTAATATATTGTGAACTGTACTGACTAATATTTCTTACCATCTTTCCAAATTGCTGTCAAAACAATCTGCTGCTCCACATCTGACTCATGCATCTCTTTTAGGACAGCTAGATGCTCCTGCTTCCATTGCCGTTTCCTCCTGACTGGGCAGTGGAGGATGAGAACAATCTTTGGTGACCAAAGTATTTGTTCAATATGAACAACAAGAATAGTCTGTAAAATAAATAAATAGCAATTACAACTGGCAATAATTCCAAGACTGGTGAATGTTGTGATGAGGATAGACTATTAAATCCATACATTGTGAAGGTGCCTATGAATCCGTATTAGTTTTGGCATGATTTAATTTGTAAATAGCTCAGTAGAGAGCTTGAGACAATACACTTCTCAACCAAAGCATTCTTACACAAGTAAATTACCGTATACATGTTCATAATGGTGTACAAAATTCCCAGGCTAAAGATGTTTGTAATATTTACTTGTGTGGTGCACTGGAAGTTGATGGTGTCGACGCTGCCACTGGTGCTGGTTCTGGCATTGACGCTGCTGCTGGTAGTGATGTAGTGGATTTTTTTATGTTCACAGGACTGATTATAGCAGCTGTCTAAGGACTAGCAATGTCTTACACTCTTTTGACGACTGCCCGAGTGAGACCCAAAAGGAAGGGGGGGCAAAGCCCCACTATGGGTAGTCAACAAGAGGTTGAGAACTCAACATTATACTGTACATCATGATTTGTCATTTTGGGGCTTGACGGATCATCCCATAAAGGGAGTCTTGGTTTTACTACATGAAAGGCTATATGATTTTCTCCACAGAGTGACAAGAAGAGACAAATTTAGCTTTCTACGGTGATGCATATTCAAATGTTATAACTCAGCCCTTTTGTTACAGCCCGGAAAGCGCCCCCAAGGCGACGCATATTCTAATTGTTGATGTACTCCTTTGTTTTCCAATTCCAGCCAGTGAACTGATCTTTATTTCGTATGCAGCAGGAGACACGTGGGCGTCACCTCTCGGTGGAAATATAAGCCTTTGTTTACGGTTAATCAAATGAGTAGTCTTTAACAAGGCTCCTGCCCCACGTTCAGTGCGCGCCATAGTAAATGTGTTAGAGTAAATGTTGAGAAATAGACTGAACCGTATAGTATAAGACATGCTTAGATCGTAGATCATATTTAGGAGTTTAGTCGACATGTAATTCTTGGTATTGTAATTGTGTAATTCTTTGTCCAGATAAAGCGTTGTACCTTGATGCCCTTTATCTGGAATTAAATATTATTCACTTTACTAAGTTCTGTCTGACATTCTAAATCATATTCCAGAACATCTCCGGTGGAGTCATTAATGGGAACGTAACCTATCTTATTACGGCCTGCTTTTAAGTTTCAGCCCTTATCATGCACACATTCAAGCTAGGTAGCCTACGCACTGTTTTTGAATATCGCAGGCAATGATTAAGTTCTCCCGGGTCGCTCTAGTATTTCTCTCCGTAGCTGTTTAGACACACGGATCAATGATCATTATGGGGTCAGATAGATAGGAAATATCAACAATGTCTATACTATCAATCCTCTATACGCATTTATTATTCATTTCTCCGTTCTTAACTCAGACTATTGAAACGGGAGAAAAGGAAATATATTAATTATTAATGCTTTAACTTCATAAATGCATATAAATTATATTATTTTCTCCCGTACTACAGTGACGGGGCATCATCTGGTTGTTGGAGGATCAAAAAAGGACTACTCTCCTCGCTGATCGAATCTTGACCAGAGTGATTATACAAATGACTGGTCAATTACAGGTACAACTGCTACACAACTGCTACGGCAACAACAACTCTGACAGATAGCAAGTAAACAAAAGGGGCAGCAGAATAGTACAAGCTAAAATCTGCAAAGTTTTGGCGGCACATTGTTTTTCATGCATTCATGTAAGTATTATTATTATTAAAAGGGTAACATAAAAAACCTTACCATCCTCCATCAGGGACTCCATCAAAGCCATTGCAGTGTCGTGGGCACCAGCCATTCCATTGTTCGGAGATCTATAGCCGTATATAGCATCCATCTGGTTGAACCATTTCCACATCTTTCGATTCTAACCCCTTTGACCATTGTGGTCATTTAATTTATTTTTACCATTCCCTACACATTTGGAATGATCTTTGGAAGCCATGTATGCCCATTAATTGGGAGAGTTCCTGGTAAACTTTCTCATTCCGAGTTGCCCCATCCAGCTCCTGCTGGATGCTTTCGTCAGCAACCAAACATAGAAATGTCTGCACCTCCTCAGTTTAACACACCATGATTTTGCGGGTTGCCATTGTTCCTGCTTTTTTGTATTTGTTAATAAAAATTATGTTCAGAAGATTGTGAATGAATCCGGTTGTTTCGCTGCACACAGGGTTTACACAGTTTTGTAGGTTGTCCCGTGTCGGGCAAATGTGACAGACGAGTGACGAATCTCTCTTGTACAATAAACAGTTTTCTGTGTGTTTACGTCACGGTTTTGTTATCTGCTTTGCTTGCTTGGAACCTCGACAGAGCAGGTACCAAAATCTATGTGGTACTAGGTAAATTTGCCCAATGGAAATGCAGAAACAGTGAGCTGTGTAGAGTTGAGTTGAACTGTTACGTAATGGAAATGCTTTGAAGGTGAGTAGAGTCGAGGCGAGGCAAATAGAGTTGAGCCAGTTCCGGCACTGGAAAAGGGCCATTAGAAGCAAACATGCAATACAGGGCTCTATGCTGCTGCTGTCATAGTAGGAGCAGTAGTAGCAAATATAACACCAGCGAAAAGGACAATAACCTACAACCCTTCCTTGACAAACAGACATCTTTATACTAATGCTAATAAGCGAATGGACAACACGTGCACCAGTTGATGAAGGTGGGGTTGGAGAAGAATCAGAAGGCTGGTGATGTCGACCAGCAGGGGAAGGCCAGGAGATGGACAAGTGACATGCATTCAAGTTCTTTTGTATTGTGTTTGTGATTTTAGACTGATGTTAGAAACACTGTTCAGGATTAGCATTTATTCCATACATTCTCAATAGGCACTGGTGAAAAGATCGTCATTGCCATCTGTCTAAATAAATTTGTTGTCCGGATAATGATGATGGCAAAACAGTTTTCCACTAAATATGTGTCTACTTTAGTTGTATTATGATTATCTGTTATGTTGTAATCAATACAAACAGTAATAACACCTTGTTAACCCTTTGACCATGAATATGGCTGTGGCATATGCAGAATGCTTAAAGCAATAACCAGGACACAAACCCAATGTGGTATGTCCAATCAATAAATATTATCATTTTATTGCAATTTTAGAATCTGATGGGCTTCTTCTGTACTGCTAGCAGGATCTCATAAAAAAGCATTTGCAATTCACCAATGTGTTTAAAGGAACATTCCAACGTTGTTCTCCACTACACAGAAGGTAAATACCCTTCTAATTCCTTTTTTCAGATCGACCACCAACTCACAAAGAACTGCCTGTAATCAAACCAGCGAATGGATTCTTTGAATTGTAAGAATCCGACAAGTTCCATATTGCTTTGCATGTGTAAGGAAGTTACAGAAGCAGGTCTACTGTAAGATGGCAGCTGTAAGATGGCAGTGGCTTCGTCTCTGTGGTTGTCACGTTTCCTCACAGTTTCCAAAGAGACAAGTGCGAAGGAATGCCAATAATACAAAGAATGTTTATTCCATCTACTTCATAAACAAATACTGCCACGAGGGGCGAAAACACGAGACCACTAGAAATACATACTACTCAGAACACGTAACAATAACATTGACTGACAAGGACAAGGCGGACACACAAGGGCTAAATACACATACAAATAAGACTAACTGAAAACACCTGGGAGATCATAAATGATGACGTAACCTGTGCAATGACAGTATCAAACACAAGGGGAACCACAACATCACACCATACATGGGGGGAGAACCTATATACATGAACACACATAACGAAACAGTACAAATAAACCACTGTGTAACACTGAATGACAAACTAACAAAACCTATTCACATGAGACCTAAACTGAAAGTAAAAAGGAGGGCTAATCCTAACCCTTCCCTGGGCTGGGTGTGACAGAGCCCCCTCCCTACGCCCACCACACCGGGGTGGGCAAGAGAAGGGGCCCGGGGTCCGGAGAGACACAGAGGGGCCCGGGGTCAGGAGGGACAGAGGGCGGCCCAGGGTCAGGAGGGACAGAGGGCGGCCCGGGGTCAGAAGGGACAGAGGGCTGCCCGGGGTCAGGAGGGACAGAGAGGGGCCCCGGGTCAGGAGGGACAGAGAGGGGCCCCGGGTCAGGAGGGACAGAGAGGGGCCCCGGGTCAGGAGGGACAGAGAGGGGCCCCGGGTCAGGAGGGACAGAGATGGGCCCTGGGTCAGGAGGGACAGATAGCGGCCCGTGGTCAGGAGCAGGCAATGTCACTGGGACAGGGGCAGGCAATGGCACAGGGACAGGGGGAGGCAATGGCACTGGGACAGGGCCAGACACCGGCCCGGGGACAGGGCCAGACACTGGCACAGGGACAGGGCCAGACACTGGCACGGGGACTGGAGGAGGAACAAGGGAAGGCTCTGGTTCAGGGAAAAGGGCAGGCCCGAAGAGCAGGACAGGTCCGGGGAAAAGGCAAGGCTCAGGCTCGGGGACAAGCAGGTCACCAGGAGACAGGCAGTTCAGGTGGCCAGGGGACAGGCAGTTCAGGCAGCCATGGTGGCAGGGTGTCTGGGAGCCCTGGCTTAAGCAGGGTGTCTTGGAGCCCTGGCTCAAGCAGGGTGTCTGGGAGCCCTGGCTCAAGCAGGGTGTCTGGGAGCCCTGGCGGTGGCATCAGCAACGGGGGTCCGGACGGCGGCGTCAGCGACAGGGGGTCAGAACGGCGGTGTCAGCGACGGGGGTCTGAACAGCGACATCAGCGACGGGGGTCCGGACAGCGGCGTCAGTGACGGGGGTCCGCAGATCAGCGACGGCTTAGACGGGGGTCCGCAGATCAGCGACGTTGGTGACGGGGGTCCGCAGATCAGCGACATCGGCGACGGGGGTCCGCAGATCAGCGACGTCGGCGACGGGGGTCTGGACTTCAGCGACGGCTAAGTGCAGACAGCTGCTGGAGGCGCTGGCGGTGGGCAGACTGCTGCCGGAGGCGCTGGTGGTGGGCAGACTGCTGCCGAAGGCGGTGAGGCAGTCATTTTCTGGAGAGGCCCGAACATGTCGTGTATCAGGCGGGTGAAACGTTTGTGGTTTTCCAGGTAAGGGTGGTCTGCCTCCCACAAGGACAGGGCGAAGGACAGAGCCGAACCCTCTTGCTGGGAAATGGTGAGGGCCACCAGGTCCTTCTCTGCTGGAGGTCTAACCTCCGGCCTCCTCACTAGTCCCCTAACCAACCCTTATCTAGGTATGGGGTCCCTTACCTGTGACGTAAAGGGAGCATTAGGAAGCCTGGCTGGAGGCCTAAGGAAAGGTACAGGCGTCCTAGGGGCGATAACTGGAGACCTAGGGGCACTAGTAGGGATGCTAACCTTAAGACGGGGAGCCTGTGTGCTAGCTGGGGTAGCCTCACTGCTAGCTGGGGTAGCCTCACTGCTAGCTGGGGTAGCCTCATTGCTAGCTGGGGTAGCCTCTCTGCTACCTGGGGTAGCCTCTCTGCTAGCTGGGGTAGCCTCTCTGCTAGCTATGCTCACAGCCAAACTGGGGGTCTTCCCAGAAGAACGCCTACCCTGAACCTGACCATGAGGGGAACTAAGTAAGCTAGCCTGTGACCTCAGTGAGCTAACAGCAGGAGGGCTAGCGGGGCTAATGGAGCTAACGGAGGTAGCCTGGCTGCTAATCGAGGAGCTAATTAGGACTCTGCAGGGACTAGCGGTGCTACCGGAGCTATTAGTCAGATGGGGGTCCTACTATGGAAACTCCTACCCTGAACCTGACCGAGAGGGTAGCTACCCTGCCAGCAATGGGGGTCAGCTGGTACACTAGCATAGGTTGCCTGTTTGCTAGGGGACCTACCAGGATAGCTAGCCCACTGGATCCTGTCTTGGATCCTGAGTCCAGGCCCTCCGAACATCATCCCGGTAGGCATCACCGTCCTCCTCCGTGAGCGAGATTTCCTCCTCCTCTTAGTCCTCTTAGTCCTCCCCCTCATCCATGCTGCCAATTGACGGCGTCCACCACCCAGCTACTTACGTATTACGTATTCGAATTCCTCCGGGGAGTAGCCCATAGCCAAGGCCTGCTCCGTAATCAGCCAGTTGATCCGGCTGAGATCCCCGTCTTCGTCACCTCCTTTTTTAGGGGGGAGAGGACGGCTCTCTCTGGAGACGCGGTTGCTCCTTCGCTGTCTCATAATGATGTAGGTCAGTCAATCTGTCACGTTTCCTCACAGTTTCGAAAGAGACAAGTGCAAAGGAATGCCAATAATCCAAAGAATGTTTATTCCATCTACTTCATAAACAAATACTGCCACGAGGGGCGAAAACACGAGACCACTAGAAATATATACTACTCGGAACACGTAACAATAACATTGACTGAAAAGGAAAAGGTGGATACACAAGGGCTAAATACACATACAAATAAGACTAACTGAAAAAACCTGGGAGATCCTAAATGATGACGTAACCCGTGCAATGACAGTATCAAACACAAGGGGAACCACAACATCACACAATACATGGGGGGGAGAACCTATATACATGAACACACATAACGAAACAGTACAAATAAACCACCGTGTAACACTGAATGACAAACTAACAAAACCTATTCACATGAGACCTAAACTGAAAGTATAAAGGAGGGCTAATCCTAACTCTTCCCTGGGCTGGGTGTGACAGTGGTAAAAAAATAAATATTTAAGTAACCTGGGTACTGATGCTTAAAAATGACAAATATATATTTAGAAGAAAATATACATAAATGTATATATATACTATCTATATATCTATCTATATCTATCTATCTATCTATCTATCTATCTATCTATCTATCTATCTATCTATATATATATATATATATATATATATACATATATATATATAGTAATGTGCAAAAGTCTTTATTGTTTGACTCAAACCTGTAACGTCCAGCCCAGGGAGGGCTGGCATTCTCACATGACTCTTGAGTGTTTCATTGTTTCATTTTGTATATTGTTTAGTTTGGTTCCTCATTTTGTTTATTTTCAGAGCATGTCATGGTGTTTTAGTTCTCCCTTACATTATGTGCAATGTCCCTTTACTTCTATGATCCTATGTGTGGTTTTGTGTATGTGTTTATAGCCAAGCAACCACTGTCTGTATGCCGTATGTCCCTAGACCTTTAAGACTAGGTCCGTGGGATACTAGGGTGAGTCATCTCGCACCTGTCGTCACTTTGCTAACAGGTAGTCACCATATATAAGTCCTGGGGCCTCATTTATAAAACTTTGCAGTGGATTTGCGTCAGAAGTGGAAAGACATTTTCAGATTCATAAAACCATACGCACGCACGTCCTACGCCGTTTTCCCTTTATAAATCACAATCAACTCTAAATGTGGCGCAGCTTTTGCGGCTGCATGTCACGCCTATAATTGCCCATAAATAGTCAGTGAAATCCCCCGAAATTAATATTTATTGATTGAGAAATCATGGCAAACAGAGAGAGGATAACCAAGAAAAGAAACTTCTCTCAATGTGAAGTAGAAATAAATGTTGGCGAGGTGGAAAAGAGGTGGAAAATATTGTTTGGAGGGCACAGTGTGGCAATTACTAATGCCAAAAAGGCGTTGGAGTGGCAAAAGGTTGCAGATGCTGTGAATGCCGCAGCTTCAGAAACTCGGAATAAAAAAAAGTGGTCAGACATCAAAGTCGATGCCAAGAAGCGTCTAGTGCTTCATCCCCAAAGTGTGTCTGCCACAGGTGGGGGAAAGGGGACACCGGAGCTGACCCCTCTTGATGAAAGACTCGAGGCTATCATCGGGGAAGCCCTTCTAAGTGGAGTGGTGGGGGACAGTCCTGCAATTGCAGAGTGAAATTATCTACTCCATCAGAGAGGTGGCTAATGAATTAAGAGAAATTAAGACTGTTCTGTCAGATATCAACACCACATTGAGAGAATTTCTGAATAAATAGTATTATGTTCCCAAACCTTTGTTGTTCTTCTTCATAAGCGACGCATCACTTCCAAACGCTGGCGCACAGCAGCAGCATTTGGCTCAAATGCTATGGGATGGGGGTCAGGGTCGGGTCCAACACAGCCATCGGCGTCAGGGGGTACAGCCACGTTTTTAAGCTGTGCCACATTGTGTAGCACAGCACATGCAACCACAATTTGGCACACCTTTTCAGGAGTGTACGATAACCTCCCTCCAGTGCAGTCGAGGCAGCGCCATCTACCCTTAAACAGCCCGATGGTGCGCTCCACTATAGTGCGAGCTTGGCTGTGGCATATGTTGTAGTGCCTTTCCTCTGCACTCTGTGGGTTGAGGAAAGGCGTAAGCAGCCAGTGCTTGAGGGGATATCCACTGTCCCCTGAAAAGATAGTGAAGAGGTTAAGACATTGAAGTACAGTAAAAATGTGAAATATGTTTATTAATCAAACGTACCTAAAAGCCAGCCATCACGCACAGCACCAGCCTCGAGTCTGCGCCCAACACTGCTGTGTCTTAAAACCAGTCATGGGTTAAACCAGGCCACGAGATACTACATTAGTGAGCAACATGTCTGCATCACAAATTATTTGGACATTGATCTTATGAAAATGCTTTCGATTATTGAAAGCATGTTCATTCTCATTTGGTGCCCTTATGGCAACATGAGTGCAGTCAATAGCACCAATTACATTTGGGAAACCGGACATAGCTGCAAATTGCGCTTTTTTGTTTGCCTGTTCGCCCGCAGTGTAAGGAAAATGTATGTAATCATGCGACAAACCAATTACACCTATTAACACATCTGGCATAACCAGGCTAAGGGTTGGCTGAGAAATCCCAGACCTGTCAGCCAATTCCCTCTGGAAAATGCCAGTCGCCAGAAATCCTAGTGTTGTAAGGACTTGAAGTGGGACTGGCATGCCGTGGTTTCTCCGAGTGCTCCTCTGTAACGCTGGGCCCAATAGAGCACAGAGGTCCAACAGGACGCCCCGAGGAAATCGGAACCGGCTCATAAGCCACTCGTCCTACTTTGCCAGCAAGTCTTCTTGCTGTCTGAAAATGCATTCCCTCCAAATCCTTCCATTTGCCACATCTTCTAACAGCGCAAGATCAGCCATTGTGCGTCATTACGCATTGGGTTGGCATCATGGCTTTTTATGACCATGCAGGTGATTGTATCTGATCAGCTACAGATGTCGGTATTCATGTAATAGTAAATGGGATTATGTCCAAATTGAATTAATTCCAGCTTTCAAAATGACATGTGTCACGATGGAACAATTGATGGATGGAAATGAAACGACTAACGGCATATACATGATCACCATGATTCCGTAGCTGATGACATTTATGAACAGAACTTTCCCCAGTGGACAATGAAGACATCTATCTAATCTAATGTATGTCTGCTCCGCCAGACAGACGCATTGACAAGGATATGTTTTAAACATTATTTTGTTTACCGTATTACTTATGAGGATGAATTACATAACATGCCAATATAATTACAGAACATGTTTGCGTGTTCTTTGTGCAAATATGTCTTTGTTTGCATATAAGTTGGCTACAATCTTGTTTTATTTCATTTTTATTCCACCACAGGCTGGTGATTGTAAGAATGGCTTTGTGAAATGTTCATATTATTAATGAGAGGCAGTATTTCAATTTCGTTTAGATACACAATGGTCTGCAGATTCAGACAGCTTCACGTGTTTCACACATCTGCCAGCGGTGTCGCCATTTCTCATTTCACCCGTTTTTGTGCGTACGCACGGGTCAGAGTTTCCGTGAAGGACCGCACATTTTCCCGTCAAGTTTGCTTTTTATAAATCCAATTATTGCGTAGAGAGTGGCGTAAGCCTTCTTTTGTGCGTACGCCACGTGTATAAATGAGGCCCCTGGTTATGCAGAGGGTTATTGCTTGGCATTAAGGGTTGATACCCCTGTTACCAATGGTTCTCCTCAAATGGTAATGTACTTTTGTTGGTGCACTCTCTGCCTAATATTGTATGGTATGTGCTTGGGTTTTGCCCTGTAACGGTCAGGCTAACAATGTCAAACCTCATGTCATCTACTTGTTACCTAAATGCATCAGAAGTGTTTTGTGTGTACAACATTTGATTCTTTTTTTTGGCCTTTACAGTCGCCCGATATATTGGACCATATGTGTTCTAGGTTTCTTGTTTTGAACCAATACATATTAAAACTCATTTAAGAACGATTCCCTGTACTGGTCTCCATTCTCTAACTATCGTAAAACGTGACAAAACCTAGTTGTAATTATTCATTGTATGTATGTATTTCCAAAACTTCACTTACCATAAAATGCAATGCTAGAGAGAATTATTTATACTTTTGATTAAGTAACATTCTGTAATAGACTGCATTTCAGATTAAGCTAGCTGAGTACCTTTTAAGTATAACAGCCAGTGCATGTTGACACAATGATAACAAACAGGTATGCTAATGATCAATGACATAATGCACTGATGGAACCAACCTGATTAACTGAAACAGAAATGTTTGTAGAAGGAATTAAACTGGGTGAAGGACAATCAAACTAAAATGTGAAGGTGTGACATGCCCTTTTTGTGTAGTTATTTTAGTTTTCCACAGTTTTTTCACTGTTTTATCAGCTGGTGGTGATATTGGGTGAGTGGGCTAAATGCATTATACATCCATCAATAGTTTACATCAACAGCAGCATCACATCCGTGGAACCAAGTTACAATAACAACACTATATACTGTGATATAGCAAGTGCTCTACAGTATTGTATAGACACCAGCCGCGGTCGGTGGATCTTAATTGGGGAGGACGGGCTCGTATAACCCAGTGTTTTTTTGTTTTGCACACTGGGTTTTGTGCGTTGCGCACCATTCCATTCACTCCGGTCCCGAGCATAATACGAGCCCGTCCTCCCCAATTAAGATCCACCGACCGCGGCTGATAGACACAACACATTTTGTAAATAGGCTTTTCATTCACTCATTCTTAGTATATTATTTTTTATATTGAATGTACTATTATATTTTTATGAAAAAAATGAGTGGCAATTTTTTTTAAATATATGTAATTTTTTCCCACTTTCTTCACCTCCCAATTTCCAGTATGCCGTCTTGTTGGCAGCTCTGCAACTTCTTGGACAGATCTGTGGGATGGCAAGGGGCACCGAGCACTCCTCATATAACATGGAAGCCTTAAGTCAGCACGGGATGATTGTGTTCACCAACTACCATGATTGGGCGCACGATCTCCACACCAGGAGTCACTGGAGAGCAACGTGGCAGGATAGATAATCTGTTTTATCTAACCCAAATATGTGCTGCCTTGGAGGGATGCCTGGGGAAAGTCAGAGAACCCATAGTCAGGCTTGAACCATTGACAATCATGATGTAGACTGTCCTGCAATACAGCGACTTAACCCACTATGCCACGCAGACCCGCACCGTTTTATACTTTAAGGCTCATTGCATGAGACTTTATTGGTGTTTTTATTGTTGTTTTTATGGTATTTTTTATTATGTTACCGTTTGAATTCAATTTAAAATGTTATTGCTGTGTTTATATGTATGTAAAGTATACCTTGAAGTCCACCAGATGTTGCATTTTGAATATTCCAAAAAATATATTAAATCCAATGGACATGAGTTTTAATCCAGATTCAAGCCCCAGTTCCACATCACATTCTGAATAAGATAAAGAAGACAAGTGACACTGGGAAGAGCATAAAACAACAACACACTGCCATCAAAAAATGTATCATGTACCACTAGGCCTTCAGACTGTTTTGTCCTTACTACATACCTGTATCATATTCCACTAGGCCCTCAGACTGTTCAGTC